>WAAE01023178.1:0-12893 GCA_013400495.1 Nicator chloris
GAACCCTATTCTGCACCCAAAAAAAGGTAGAAAAAATGTTTGAAAATTCCATTAAACATTAAAAAAAAAACTTATTAAACCCAGCAGCAGAGATCACTTGTCTCTTGGCTATTTCACTGTCCTTTCCTGCACAGTTCCTGCTCCCTGGAGCCAATATCAAAAAATGGCAGTACAGCCACAGGTGTCTTGTCAAAAACATGGCTAGTATCATGCAGTCCGAAAGCATCGGAAAAAACACTTAGAAGCCTCCTCTTAGAAAAAGACTGTATGAGCATTTAGGCTTTTAAAATCCAGGCTCAAGCAGTGAGTTTAGATGGAAGGAGATGCAGAATTGTTAAAAATATTCCTGATGTCATTCTCAGGGTTGCTGGCCTTTCCCAGTAATTCCTTTGTAATTAGGGTGGGTTTTTTTACATTGGAAAGGCTGTGGAGTCAAAGCTGTCATTTTCTCTAATGTATGGGATTTTTCTTCAGACAGTGTTACATATGTGAACAGGAATGGGCCCCTCAGGAAGACAAAAAGGTTGGGGACATACAAAATGCGAGTTAGATTTCACGAGACTTTTCTTCTGCAATCCTCAGTTTTTTGCATGCTTCTAACAATATGGGGATTAAGTGTGCTCTAGTGATTTTGCTAGTATTTTTTCGGCAAGGTGTCTCTGCTGCAGGTGTGCAGAAAAGTGCTCTGAAAGGAATTATAATGATTTCTGCAAATTAATGTCTTCCTCAGAAAAAGAAACTCTGCTCCTTTATTTATGGGGTAAGGCCTTTATGAAGAACAATCACTGCAGAGTCTCTGGGGACTGATGAAGTCTTAACATTCATACCCCTAGATTTACCACAGCTTCCTTTATGCCTATATGCAAATATCTCATCTAATGTATTTGTCTTATTATTTCTCTGCCTCTGTAATCCCTTTCAAAAAGATCATTATGATCATTATTCTGCTCTGCTAGCAGTGTGAAAGGGTAGATATTACATGACTCAAAAGTCCCCTTTTCATAATATTCACTGAAAGTTCAGAAATTGTGTTATCAGGTGAGTTTGAGAGATCGAACTCTGAAACAGTGCACATGTAGATATTCAGCGGTTTTTTGTGCACACATTTAGGGTCAAGCAACTTGTTTATGCAATGGTTAAAAAAGCTTTGTTAGCTTATCATCACCATCAGCTCTATGATGGTGGAGGAAATGCAAGAATACTTTTGTGCTTTGCCATGTACATATTTGTTTCAGTTCCTGAACACTGCACCCTTTTTTTTTTTTTAAGACCACCTTCATCAAACAGACACCTAAACCCTGTTGGATCTACTCTCTTTCTGCACAAAGACCCCAAGTCAGTGGCAGTATGATCAGCTGAGGAGGATGCTGCTTGTCCTGTGTCATTTTCCACTTTTTTCTTTCACCCACACAGTGAACTTAGGAAGATAAAACCTGAAAATTTTGAATAAAAACTGAACAGAACATGCTTTGGTTCCATCTTGTTAAATGTTTTAGGGTTTGAAAACCATTCCTCTTTTATACTATGATGAAGCTTAATTGGAGAGAGAGATTGATCCACTACCAGCCAAGAATAATGAATATGCTAATGGTTAAGGCACATTGTGGAAGAGGGAGACCTCATTTCTCTACAATTTTTCTTTTTTTGAGCTGTTTCAAAAATAAATATCCACTGCCCATGAGTATTTTGAAGGCAGATCATATCCTCTTTAACACTCAGTACCTTTAATCTTGATCCAAAGGCTGGGAAGTTGTTATAGCACCAAAAATAGTAATTCAAATGGAATATGCATCACTGTAATAGAGCCTCACGTTTACAGAATTCTGAAGTGAGACTTCTACAGCTTTTTGTGTTGAAGTGTGCATCACAAAAGGAAAAAGACTTTTCTTGCTGTTTGGACACTGCAGCTGAAATAGCTCTATTCTGCCACAGCTTTCCATTTAAGTTTTTATTTGATCTAGCATTCAGCATTCTCATTCAATGAAGGGATGGTCTGGTAAGGTCTGATGTGCTTTGCTCTGTGGCTAATGGACGACGGAAAAAAGAGTCACTCTTGGTTGACATTCCTACCTTCATGAAATACACACCATCTTAAGTTGCTATTTTCATTCTGCATGAACCATTGCTCTGCCAAAGGCCTTGATTTTTTTGGTTTGCTACATAGACTCTAAAGGCAATGATCAATGCTAGGATGATTGAACACAAACGAATCAGTGGATAAAGGAATCTGGTAAGAGAAAGTAAGGCAAAATTACTTAGGCCTGTTCAGGGTATTGAAGATGGTTCTTTAAAACAGACATTTATGATGAATCCTTGCAGGATCTTACTTCTTTGGAAGGCATACATGTTTCAGACTCCTGATTCTGAAATGAAGCTTATGATCAGGTTTTTTATGTCTTACATACAATCAGAGGAATTGTGAGTTTGCGTATGAACTTTAAGAGGTTTTGATAAATAGAAGAAATTTATAAGTAGATTTTTAAACTTCCTTATCTGTAGGAGTTGGATAATTTTTTTCTGGTGCTTTGTTCTACGCAAATGTGTTTATTACATTCTTCTTGAACTCAGATCTCCTAAGGAACAACACATCCTTTGGGTTTTGCAATTTGATTGGGTTATAAGCATTAAAATGCTTGTAGTGTTTCTTATTGTTTCTTATTGCCTCTTTCTAGGTGAATTAAAGGAAGACAACAAATTGGACAGAAAAGTTAAGTTTAGTGTGGGGGATGAATCAAAGAAAACATGGTAAGGACAACATTTTATTGCATTTTTGAACCCATTTTATATGCAATCTATTGTTTCCTAAACATCTCCAGTTTATTCTAAAACAAAAAAAAACCTTGCGTGGTAACCAGAAACAAACTTAACAGAAACAGTCATTAGATTTGAAAAAAGCCATTGAAGCATTCTGAGGGAAAATCATTCCTTTCACGTGCCTAGTACCACTTAGTTCTGTTGGTAAGCCTTATCCATCAGTTTTTGTGCAGTGCCTGAAAGAAAAATCCTGGATTACTAGAGTTGCTTAATAGGAAATGCAGATTTATAAGACTCTGACTTTCTTTGGGCTGTATTCGTCTGTCTGTAAGGACAGGCCGCATTTGGCATGAAGAAAACAGACCAAAGAAAAATGCTGCACATTCTATTAAGAATGCTATTGAAAAGGGAGGCTGCTGAAATATTTTTGAACTGTAGTAATCCCAAGCCATAGGATGGTTTCATGGGAATCTGGGAATAATTTCAAATTAGTCTGAACCTAGTGTAGAGGTCCACAGATATTTTAGCAGCCTCCGCAGTTTGGAAAAACATCTCTAAGTTCTGCAGTGTGTTTACACTTTTGCACTTCCTCACCTGTGTACCACAGCCCTATGAGATGGCATCTGAACCCACATAACTTCAAAGACAATTGTTGAATTATTAGGTAGCAAAATAAATGCAAACAAATTTTCTAGCATTTTCTTTGTGTACGTATCAGTGAAATTCACTCAAATGTAATAATAGTGCTTTGTTTTGACGGTCAAAACCATCAAAATTATTTAAATTGCTACTCCTCCAGCAAAGTGGTAAATAGGAAGGAAATATAATACCTCAACTAAACACGTAGAAAATTTCATCTAGAAGCATGTATTAATTTTAGACACATAATTATGTACTTTTTCTTAAGAGGCCCTTAGTAACTTTTTCTTAAGAGGCCCCTCAGTTCTTTTGTTAAGAGGTCATGTTACTTATATACTTGAGTTAAATGTCTGTCAGGAAAACAGTCTTGAACAAGTACCAATCACAGCTCTTACTGCATTCATGCAGGAACTAACCACAAATACTGAAATAACATGTAACTCTTCAGATTTTCATGAGTATGTGCAGTTCCATATATAACTATCAAGACTCCAGAAAGATTAATGGACAGCATGACTGCACTCCCTACTCTGGTGGGTGATGGCTGAGCAATAGCTGTGCTGGAAGGCTGCTTCCTTGCAGGACCAGGTGAATGCAGAAACACTGGGGCTTTTTTAGGACTCGAGCACCAGCTCAGCCAAGAGAGTAGACACATGACTCTAGTTTTGAGGAAAAGGTTACATTTGAAGGCCTTCACTCTCAAGGTCTTAGAAAGATTAGGGCCACATATTTATTTGGGCTGGAGGACCAAGAAATGAGTATGTCATACTAACTTGAAGACTAAGAATGTGAATTTGGTTCTTTGCAAGTTGCTTATCTTTGGTGTTATTTATATGTGTTATTTATTCTCCTGTAAGAGTTCATCTCTTTAGGGAAAAGACCAGTACCATGGGACCAATTGATTACAGTTAATAAGCAACTCTAACCATGCAAAAACAGTTTGTAGGCTGTTTCTCATTCAAACAGTGTGGAGGCAGATTATAGCTAATTATCTAATTGATAAAAATCAGAAAAGATATTGTGAATTATTAGAAATCTGCACCTTAGAAAGAAAAATACTAGAATGGCACTTCTGCTTTGCCAAATACTGCACAACCTGTTCTGTCCATTACCCACAGCAGAGCAAATCTCATTACCAGCTATGTGAGGCATATAGAGAAAGGGACGTTACCCATGGATAATATATAGCTGTTTGCAGACTACTAAAATGTTTACTTGAACATATACTTTCTCTTGTGCCAGTGCATGGTCTTTCACACGTCACACACTGGAAAAAAGATTTAAGAATTACAAAGATTGAGATTATTACTATCATGTGTTTACCACATGTAATTTGCAGGTGGGTGAACCTCAGCCTGGACTTTTTCCAGGGTCAAGGGTACTTGGGTTTTACAACCTCTCTTCTGTTCTTGGGTTTTACAACCTCTGTTCAGTGTGTAGCTTGGCAGTATTTGTACTAAACAGACCCATGTGCGCATGTTTAACATAAGAGCTTCAGCTTTCTCACTTTTGCATCAGCTGAAGTCCTGAACCCAACTGACAACAGTGTTCTACTGTGCAGGCATCCTGCACCCAGAAAAGAAAGCTGCAGACTGTATTTTGCATAAATCTTTTTAGGATACGTATCCAAGTTGCTTTTTTAATTATATACAAAGGAAGCTATTGCAATATCTACTTACAGGCATACATACATGCCAAAATAATTCTAATGTCTGTCCTACTACACGGGGAACCTAGTGACTTGAGACACATAAAATAGCTAGCCATGTTGACAGAAAGATGTTGAAACTACGTCTACCCTGTAGTCATAGGTGTGAAATGTAGTTTGTGTCAGTTACCTTGAAGCAACCAAAAAATACTCAAGTGGGCATGCCTCCAGGAACAAGGATTAACCTCACTGAGAGTGTGAGGAACTACGTGTCTAGCCAGACCTTTGTATGAGTGATTCTATCCATACCAAAGCCAACTGTAGTAAAGCTACTTTAAGGATGGCTATGTAAGTAGCAGTCATAGCTTGGATATCAGACTTCACTGCTTCAAAATCCTGTGCAAGTCTCTTGAATATAGACGAGTCTTCTTCTCACATTAAACTGATCTTCATATTATTGTTGGTTGGTTTTGGTTTGGTTTTTTTTCCCCTTTTTTCTTTTCTTTTTTTTTTTTTTTTTGTTCCTGTGGGAGATACTGCTTGTTACTCACTACTGTCCTTTCTCTCAGTTTCAAGAAAATAAATATGGGGATGCCATTTGCCAAATGAAGATACATCCCTGTCAGAGACATCATCAGCACAAGTTGTTTATCAAGTCTTTCCTGTGGGATAGAACACTGTTAAACCATTTTGGAAAACTGAATCTTCTCATGTGAAATCACTGCTTGGCAAGTCTTTGAACGGAAAATTACATGCAGCCCCATGGACATAATTTTTGTTTACATTCCAACCTTTTTTCGTTTGGTTTTTTTTTTTTTTTCCCTAATAAAACAGCAAAGGAGAAAATTATTCTTCCCCATTACAGACTTGATGTAAGGAAGAAATTTTTTACAGTAATGGCAGCAAAACACTGGAACATTATGTCCATTGAGGTGGTAGAAACCTCATTCCTGGAAACATTCAAGGTCAGGTTGAACAGGGCTCTGAGCAACCTGATCTAGTTGTAGATGTCCCTGCTCATTGCTTTGGAGTTGGACTAGATGATCTTTAAAGGTCTAGTCTAGTCCAACCCTTTTCAACCCAAACTATTCTGATTATATGATCCTATGATTAACACTTTCACATGTTATTTCTGCCATGTCCTCTTTTTTTTTTTTGTCACTGGGAAAGATTCTACAATGTTAATGCAAAGTTTTCAGTGTAGCTTCTTGTTTCGGGGAAAACACAGTCCATATAATCAAGTATACTCTCTCAGCCACCAACTGTAGACAAAAAAAATATTCCTTTTTTGTATGTTTGTCCTAGGAACGTATCACTCTAATGGTAACATGCATGTTTTAGTATGGAAATATACAGGATATTTGCACCTTCAACAGCTAGTACATACACTGAAAGCCTCATGTGCTCTGGCTATGCGATGAGAAGTGCTGCCACCTCGTGGTCAAATCAAAACCTGTGTTTCAACGTGTTTGTTTCAGTACTACATTCTTCTATCCAGTGCAACACAATAGAATAGTCACTATAATATAATGTAATATAATACTACATATAGCCTTTTTAGTATGTGGACTATATTTCAGAGATGAAGGTTTTAGCTTTCTCTATTTTTAGTTTTTAAGATATAATGTTGCTTATCAGTAGTTAAAAGCTTTGAGTTCTGTACATTGCCCATGCCAACATGCAGAGCTGCCTTTCAGCCTTAATAATCAGGGAATTTTTTACTTCCTGATCAAGAAATCATTATCAAGAAAAATTAAGTTAAAGCCTTCAATTCTTTATGTCCCAGTTGTCCCAAAAATCAAGTGGCAGAGTAGCTGGTACAGAAGGTTATCTGACAATGCCTTTAGTATAGGAACATGATGGTGAGAAGACATCATGATGAGGGTTCCACAATTATTCAGATAGAGTTGAATTAACAGGATGCTTCGCAGCTTCATTTGTCAAAGCTTCTCAACCATTTAATATTGCCTGTCTTTGCAATCTTCTGCAAGATACTATTTTTCTATGTGTCAGTTGAGCCAAGACCACTACATAGCAATGAACACTAAGTAGACTTCTGATGAAATCCTGCTTATGTAATATTCATTATTCTGATCTTGCTTTAAAACAGGTTACTAAAATGTATAAATGAAGAGCATTTGTCTATGTGTCCTTTAGGGAGATAAAAATGTAAATTACAGGTCATATAAATAATGGTGCCATTTCTAATTCTGTTTCTAAAGATCAGCTGATCTCTCCATTACTGTCAGAAGCAAAAAATCCATTTCCATTTGTAAGGCAAACACCTTGTATTTCTCCTTGCTGCTCGACAGTGCTCTTCATATTATGTGTCATAATACAACAGCACAGGCAAATTCGAATGACCATAATCTAAGTCTACTTACTAAAGACAGTTTCCTTCCTTTTCTCACTTCTTTTTTATGGCCTGTTACTTGAATTACATTAGCAGCTATGGCCTCAAGTTACAAACCAGAAAGACTTGTTAGCTTCTGGAAAAACTTGATTGAAACATGAAGGCATTTTGCTTTCCAAAAAGACATATTTCACTGTAATTTATCTCTGCTGAACAATTGTTCCATAGTATTGCAGTATAGGATAATTGGGGGGTGGAACAGCTTCTGTGCTTTTAAAAATCCTTTTTGTGCTCTTTTGAAAGAAACAGTTTGTCTAATTTAGCAAGTGGCACCAGAGGCAAGCTGGAATTTGCATAGAAGAATGCATTCTGAAGAAGGTTTTATGCAGTTTTAGTAGCAGGTGAACAAGATCTTTGAAGCCAAATGCAAAATACATTGTTACTATCTAGACAGGGCAACCAGTACATCACCATGGTATGCATGCTTGGAGAAAATACAGGCAATATGCAGACAGGTATATTTTATAAATATATAGATGATTTCACAACATGTAAGTTTTACGTGTGTTTGTAAGTCTTAGGGAAAGCACCTGGTATTCCTTTGAGACTTTCATGTGTCTCTTTTTTAGCCTGCAGTTGATTATTCATAGGAGCCTAGATACATGGTATTTAGGATGCTGGATTGCTTCTTGATTCTTGATTCTACTTTATGTGAAGTCACATAAAGACGTATGTGACAAGCTGAAAAATTGGCACTTCCATTTGTCTTAAATGAGTATTTTGAATATTGAGGTACATGGAAAAAAAATCATCACTGGAGGCAACTTAATTAGGGTTTTTTGAGTAGTTACCTTTATGAAGAACATTTTTCAATGTTACATCTGGTCCTTTACATATAGTTCTGCTCAGAGATGGCACATGGTTGGATTATTCCCCAGGGATAACATTCATGGTCCTAGAGACATGGAGGAATGTGTGACTTACACAGTACATTGCAGAAATTCTTCCTTGATTTTGCACCATCATATGATTTATTGCACCAGTCAGGGAATACAGCTGTGACATTACTTCTATCGTAGTTCTTATCCCATTTAGGAGAATTTGCCTGTGCGATGATGCATAGAAATTTTCCACTTCTTCAAGAGGAGAGTCCTCTTTGCTCCCAGCTGCAAGAGTTATGTTTGGTACAGTGACAATCAGGCTTCTTTTTCCTGATGCAACACTTAGTCCTGAAGGAGAAACAAAAACATGTCTTCTCGTAAGAAGGAAGAATATGAAATGGTGCCTCAAAAGACAATGGTGACATTTAGATTGCATCTTCAACAACTCGTAGAAAAAGCAGCTTCCAGTTTGAGTGTACCAGCTACAGGAACCAGATAGGACTCTTACAAGGTGTGGTATCCCACCCCAAAAGAGAAAGCAACATGCAGGTACCCAGATACTCATGATTGAACAGTGTAAACTTTATTACTTATAATCATTAATTGATTCATCACTAAGCAATTCATTCTTTTCTCTCTTTCTAAAGCACTTTTTTCTTCTTAACTTCAGAATCTGGTAATTGCATGCAATAACAAATGTACAAGAAAATCAACAAGTATTATTAATTGAAAAGTGGGGTTTTTTGAGTCAGGCTAAAGTGTTTAGGAGTTGAAATCTAATTCAAAACAAGTGACTGTCAAAAACTGAAAATATATTGAAAAAATCCAACTGACAATTTTTGCTTTGAAATGGTTTTTCACGTATTTATCCAGCATTAAGTAAATGGCAAACATAAAAGTTTTGTTTTAGTTTGATGAAAAGCTCAGCTCGATCTTTTATTTTCTATACACACCATTGCCCCCCTCAAATCCCCAATCTCCAACAGACATTTTGCCATGCAAGAAATGCACCAATTCCTTGTGTCTCACCCAGACCTAGGCATTATCCTAATTTTTTGTATTAGTCACTCAGCCAAAGTCGTCCATTGCTTACTACAAAATTCTCATTCACATATGTGGCTGAAAACTTTGTTGGCTTTGATGACCCTTCTTCCTATGGAAGATTCTATTTGATTTGCATGGTAAGGTTTTGGTAGTGGGAAGGGCTGGAGGGGCGGCTTCTCTGAGAACCCGACAGAAATTTACCTCGTGTCTGACAGAGCCACTTCAGCCAGCTCCAAGATGGACCCGCCCACCAAGGCCAAGACCATTAGCAGTGTATGAGAAGTCCTCCCCATAAGGAGGAAGGAGCAGCAGAGACAATGTTTGTGGAAGTGACTCTAACCCCCATTCTGTCCTCCGGTGCCCTGCGGAGGAATAGGTAAAGAATCAGGAATAAAGTTAAGCCCAGGAAGGAGGGAGGGGTGGGACAAAGGTGTTTTAAGGTTTGGTTTTGCTTCACATTAGCCTACTCTGAATTCATTAACAAATTATGTGGTTATGCATATCGTCAAGTTTTGTTAGAATTGTTTTTTCCCAGTGGTTTGTTCCTGTTACACCCCCCTGATGGTTTTGGTCCGGATGCTGACGGTGCTAAATGGGGAATTCAAATAGCTTGCACTATGATTTGACCCTCAGGAAGGAAGAAGGGAGGGTAGACACAACGTGCCATGAGAATGACTTGCTCTGGATTAATGGTGAAACTCTAGGAACAATCTCAATCTCAGAGGGTGTGTGTTCCCAGTAACAAAGTGCTTACTGTGAGTCTTGGGAAAATTGGCAAAATGTCCAGGATCAACCACAATATGGTGCCAGTCTGCTATCTTAAAATCAAAGAATTAGTTAATTCAAACCTATAAGGCTCCTTTCTGCTTTTAGTTGTTATGAACCCTGCGGGTTCTGGAAAGACATTTTGCCTCCCTTCCCCACTAACTCGGTGACCTGCCTCATTTATCTCATCACGTGGGACAGGTTCACGCTTTTCTCCTAGTTTTTGGTGCTGGAGCATGCCCCCTTGCACCCCACCCTGTCCTCCTTGCCCCCTTTACCCCCACCCGGTGGGGTGTATGATGTTTTTTTCTTGAAAGGACATATCATGTGTCCCTCCATCTCACACTGGTAACATTTGACCCTCCCATTCACTCGTGGTTAAGCTGAAATGCTGGCTGCTGAGCCACGGTCCCTTTTGCTGATCCTCTGGGTCTATGATGGCTTGCTTCGTGAAGGTCTCAATGAGAATGTCCAGGGTGGGAGGCAGATCAACAGGAAGACACAAGATGACCCTCTTACAAACTTCATTGGCATTGCTTTGTGTCACCTCCAGGATAATTTTTTGCTGCAAGTTCTGGTTCTCTATCTGACTTTCCACCACTGCACGTAGTCTGTCAATGACATCTAAGAAGGCATCAGAAGGAAACTGTTTAATAGAAATGTAACTTTGCCTGGGGTCTTTAGTTGGCATAATTTGAAAAGGCTTTTCGCCAGCTCCTTTCATGTGTTTGAGAACAGGCCAAGGTATTCCCCCTGCCTGCTTGCGTGCCTGATCCCAATACTCTTTGCCGCTTATACGATCAATTGTAATTGGATTGTTTTGAACATCTATTGCACATTCTAGAGTTTTCATGAGCTCAGGAAGAAGATTTATGAGTGATGTTTTCCATGTCCTCTCCCACAGAATATATTCTGCAGGGGAGAGGAGGCATGAAAATAAATCCTTGATGTCACTAGGAATTAATACATTTGAAGAAAAGGTGGCTTTTAGCAAGCCTTTAAAAAATTCACTTTTTCTGCCAAATTCTTTTCGAGTTCTGCACAGTTCTTCTTTTATTCTGATAGAAGAATGGTTCCCATTTGGGATGTGTTCTCCTATTATTGTAAGAGACAGGAGCAGCGAAAGGAATGGGTTCCTGTTCCGGATTCTGG
Organism: Nicator chloris; assembly: GCA_013400495.1. Taxonomy (NCBI): domain Eukaryota; kingdom Metazoa; phylum Chordata; class Aves; order Passeriformes; family Pycnonotidae; genus Nicator; species Nicator chloris. The sequence continues at coordinate 11,237 of WAAE01023178.1, forward strand.
TCCCCAAGCCACCTGCTTCCAGGTTCCAGACTGTGGGAACCAGAAGCAGCACCCAAAGCAGGGGAACCAAAGGTCGGAATAGGGTGGGTGGAGCTACATGGAAATGGGGTGGGAACACGGGCAGAGCCACCAGAGGGGGGAGAGTTTCCTGGTGATGTCATTGGGGTGGAGTCATGGGAGGACCAAGGGGAGGGTCCAGGTTGACTTGGGGTGGAGATGAAGGGGCTGACAAAGAGGAAGAGGCAATACCTGGGGAATGGGAAGGGTTGGGTGTCAGGAAGGGGTTGGGTGAAGGGGAGGAGACAGGGAGAAAAGGATTGTGGGAAGAAGCATATGGTCAAGGCTAAGCCATGTGGTACCCACCACGTTTAGGGTTTGGGAACAAAGGGACAACTGAGGGATTTCCAATTGGGAAAAAGGGGTAGGATCGGGGGTTTGGAGAAAGTGCTCTGGCAGCAGGCACCTTGCCACTAGAACTAAGGTCCCGAGAGGATTGTGGAGAGCCAGTAAGTCAGTTACAATCTTGCGCTTTTAAATTTCCGTGGGTTGCTCCCTCCAAGCTGCCCGGAGTAGGGGAAAAGGGGTTGGGACAGTTGGATTGGGAAAGAGTAGGGCTGGGGGAGACTGCAGTGGTTGTTTCTCTATATTCCCTCTCTTTTACTTTCTCTTTGTCACTCACTGCCTTTTGAATTCTAACAAAGGATAGAATTGATCTCCAAAAGAATCCCTTTTCTGGGTCAGATTTGTTAAAATAGTTCCAACAGCATCCCAAAATATTACAGTTTCTACATCTTTTAAAACCATCGGCAGGACATGGAGAAATAGCCACCTAACACACTTCTTCAACAAACTCTTCGAGAATTTCATCTCTTCCCCCTACGAGGGTGTTCTTCACCTGGGTATAAGCTTCTCCATACTGTGAAGACTGGCGAGCACCCATACTTATATAGACAGTAACTGAACCAACCTTTCCTTGAAAACAATCAAACAAACAAACACAAAAGAAACCAGAAGAAACATATAAAACTCATCCGGGGGTACACAGTTGTCTTAACAGCCCCTGGCGCAGCGCAGCCCGTCTGCCACGTCGAACCACGTGCTCCCCCTCCCTTGGGGCCAGCACCGCACCCCTCCCCTGCTGCAGTCAGGCACTTACCAACTGACGGTCCTGGGGAAAAAGGGCTGCAAGGCAAAGTCTTCGAAACTGGGAAGACACCTTTTTGGGTGCTGAAAAGGCTGAGTCTTCCTCCTCTGCCAGACAGAGCAGAGGTGCTGACGTTTCACAAACTGTGCAAATCCTCGGTTCCGCAGGATGTGGCGGGTGGCGAGCGGCCAGTGGTGTTCCTCCGGCGCGGCGGGCACGCTGCAGGCTTTCCCCCGGGGCAGGCAGCCGGCACAGGCAAGCGGCGGGTGACTCTGGCACGGTAGCGCAGGTTGCAGAGCACGCTCCATTCGCGGCTGCTATGAATAAATTATGGCTCGATGCCTTTATTAAAGATTCAGCTCTTTATTAGAAATAAAGCAGCGGGGGAAGCTCGCCGAAGTAGTCGAAGAACTCTGCAGTCCGGGATCTCGGTGGAGATCTCTGGTGCAGGAGCTCCCTGGTTCCCACGAGCCTGGAGGATGAGCTGCAGTACCTTCCACTGACCACTGGTGG
>WAAE01023178.1:13415-40141 GCA_013400495.1 Nicator chloris
CGGGCCAAGCGTGGAGTAGGGTCCGGGGCCAGACCGCCACCGCCTCCCGCCCTCGGCGGCTCCCGCCGGGCCACGCGCCTGCCGCCTACCCTGCCAGGGCCACGGGGGAGGCGAGGGAACGGGGCACAGGCACCGCGGGAGCCAGAGGAACAGCGTGCTCCAAGCATGGGGCTCCCCATGCCCCAGCCTGGAAATGTATCCGAGTCTATTTATTACACGGCGGCAGCGGGCGCGGCTCCCCGAAGCGGCGCGTGGCGATGGCACAGTCTCTCGGTGCGGCTGCAGCTCCCTGTGCTAGCATGGGGCGAATCTGGAGCTTTTCGGAACGGCGCGCAGTCCCGGCGCCGGCGGCGCGGCTCCGTGGCCCGGCGGAGCGTGGCGGAACGGAGTACGATGTGGTGGAGCACGGCCGCGCGGTGTCTCTCCCACGTGGCCGGGTGGGGCAGCTGTCTCTCACGCAGCCGGGGGTGGGGCGCAGCTTCTCTCCCGGCGCCGCGGTTTCCCACGTGACCGGGGCGGCGCGGCTCTTCTCCTGGCGTGCGGGCTTTTTCAGCTCAGCTGTTTCACGCGGCGGCGGGTTTTTTTCCAAGGCATAGTTTATCCGAGAGGCAAAACCCTGCAGGATCTGCCTTCACGTTGGGCGTCAGCTGATGCTGTGGACTGGGTCGCCCGGCTAGCTCTGTTTCCCTGGTCCCGTGGTCAGGAGTCCCATCCTCAGACTGCAGGTAGTCCGAGAAACGGTAGAAAGCGGAGAGGCTCTCTGCTCTCTAGAGTCTCTGGCTCCCCAGCGTCGAGGTTTGAAGCAAAAGTCTGAGAAGGCTCTATGGCAGAGATGTTTATTCTTTTAAGAGGGGTCCCAAAGAGGAGAAGGACCCCGATCCCTAAGCTTTTAAACTGAGTGATAACAGGAGGTGTTATCATTAGGGGATTGGACCCCTGGCTAATGGTCCAGGGGTGGGGTGAAGGAGGTTTTACAATGGGACAGGGAACAGACCAAAACCATCAGGAGGTTGTAACAGAAACAAACCACTGGGGAAAAAACAATTTTAACAAAACTTAATGACATGCATAACTACAAAATTAAATTAATTTTCCCAAGTCAAGTACGTTTTACCTGTGACAGTAATTGATTAATTATCTCCCCCTGCTCTTATCGCAAAACATGATCCTTTCCTTATATATTCTCTTCCCGTGTCCAGCTTAGGAGAGGAGTGATAGAGTTGCATCTGGTGTCCAGCCAAGGTCAACCCACCATACAACTCATCCCCCCCTTGCTCCTTGAGAAGGACTGGGGTTTTTGTTTCCATCCACAATGGAACATTTCTTTAGGAAACAATGACCTAGCTTTTACCCCAAACATATGCAGAGGCTTGATTTATGTTTGATTATCAAATCTAGAATAAGCTTTTGCATCTAATCTTCTAGGTGGCTTTACATAGTATCTAACTTCTTTCATACATGCTTTATTCAGGAAACTCAGTCATTACTTGGTGTAACCAAACCTTTGCCAGTGCATTCATTATATTTTTATCTGCTTTTATATATTTCCATAATATGCTGGTAGGCAAATAACATCTATTAAACCAAAACTAATCTCTTTCATCACTGATGTTGTCCTAGGTCAAGTGTAATGCAAACTGTCAAGCCAACAAAACTCAATGTCAGTGTGAAAAGGACTAGAAATTGTTTGACTTCATGAATGATTTGGCACAGTTATGTGCCGAAGTTCCAAAAGCAGGATACCTTCTGTGCTAATACTATTTTTCCTCATAGAAAAAAATAATGTTGTGCACTTGAGTCATGTGCTAAATTGGAGTGATGTTATTTAAATTTACTTACTAAACAAGTATTCAAAACTTTTTCCCAAAAGCATTTATTCTTGTTTTCCCTTGCTTTAAAGAGAATGCAAGCACCTTCAAATAGCGTATTGTTTTCTTGGAAAAAAAAATCACTCCAAAATTTCTCATCCATTAGACATACTGATAACAGAGATGAATTATCTTATGATGCATATTTCTTCTTTATTTCATTGATCTTCTGAACTTTGCTTCTTAGGCCTCATACATCTTTGGTGCAACAGAAGGAAGAAAATAGCATAACTATACAGAATTTATTTCTTCATGGTCTTAATTATCTATGAAAAGGCTTTCAAATGGCTTTAGTAGGAGACAGGATCATCCAGTGCCGAGAACTGAGTACTTAGTATCTCAAAACATGATTCTGAATCATGTTTTGAGATACTAAGTAATCAGTTAGTTAAATCAAAAATTTAGATTTCAAAATCTTCATTTTATTTTGAGCACTAGAAAGAGCTTCAATGGTGTTTTTCAGGTGGAAAAGCTGCAGATTATGACTGAGCCCACTTTGGCACTCAGGGAGACAGGAAATATCCAGGTTTGAGGGGAAAAAAAACCAAAAACAAAAACAAGATCACTCCTTTACATGCTGTAAGATGCTGAGTGAGTCCACAAAGGAATTCAAAAGGAATTAAAAGTGGCAGATTTGGTGGTCTGGCTCAGCAACTGCAGATACTTCTGTCATTTGTAGTGGGAAAGACTAGATTATAGATTATGTGAGATGCAGTTACTCAGACTACTATTTCACCTCATTGTGCACTGCATCAGTAGTAATTGGTTTATGATATCAAAAGCCATACAGGAATTGGCAACTTCTTTTGTCATTTCACTCAGTGCTTGGATGTAGCTGGCTTCTAGCAGGGAGCAGATCTTGCAATAAATAATTTAATTTTTAAAACTTTTGCTTTTAATTAGTAGGGGTAGAAGCTACTTTCAAACACCATGTGAGCTTTGCTGTAAACACTCGAACAATCTTACTGGGTTAGACCAAAAGTCCTTTTAGCTCTCCATCACCTGCATGATAACATTTCACAGCAGAGATCTTAATGAACAAAACCCAAAATCAGAGCACTGGGTGTACCCCACTATGGTTTTCTGTGTTCCAGAGGGCCAAGGTCAAATCTCTGACTTGGATACACTCTGATGGATTTATCTTCCATTACATTACTTAGTCTAATTTTTCTTGCATTACATTATCCTAATTATCTTTGGTGCCCTGGTATTTTTGTGTACTGGGTACGGAGGCAACACAATTCAAAATTTACTTAGGAATTATGTGATAAATCATATCTTTTTATTCTTTGCAGATTTACTGTTTGATAAGTTCTTTTGGTAATTCCCTTCTTGGGTTGTGAGAAACAGTGAGTAATTGCTCCCTTTCACATTCTTGGCGCCAATAATAATTTCATTTACTTTTTATTAGCCTCTCTCTGGAGCTCTGTTTCTAGGCTGAAGAGTCGTAGCACATGAACTTCGTGTATTGAACTTTCCTCCAAGTGCAACCCTTTTGCTATCTACTATGTTAGGATGTAACACTGACAGTGTGTGTTACACACATTTATTGCAATGTGACAAGAGAATCTGAGTTTAATAAAAATGAGATAACCTCTCATTTTTCCCCCCTATATTTTCAAAATTATAGTCATGGATAATTGTACTGTCATCTTGTGCTTCCTTCAGAAATTTTAACAGAGAAAACAAGGACCATGCAAGAACCTCACAAACACTTCCATTCACAGGGATTCAAGCAGGCTAAATAGTTTGTGAAAAAAATGCCAAAACCCCTGGCCAAAGAATCCTTAATCCACACCACACTGTCCTGCAGTCTGTATTCAGCATTTATTTTTTTAGGAGAGAAAGGAGGCTTTTCTTTTAAATGCAATTTGAAAACCGTAGGGCTTGGTCTTGTCCTGATAGCCTGACTTGGCACTGGATGTCATTGGGAGGTGTCTGTCTTGGTTTAAAAGACAGGTGTCTGCCAAGGAAGGCGGGAACCTTCCTGGGATGAAAAAGATGACCCCTTCCCTCCAAATTATTATAACTTTGAAATTATGGTGCTTTCAGTCAAAGATATAGGAAAAAAGGAATAACAGTTCTTTAGTTTTATATATTAATATATATATAAACAAGACAAACAAACAACAACCACAGCAGCAACAACAAACAGAACCAGAAACCCAGAGACAGCCTTCTCTTGGCCATAGGCACTTTCCTCTTTGGTGTGGTTATGGTCACAGCCGGCAGGGGCGCTGGTGGGTCCTGACCAGGCAGGGCAGGTGCAATGATTCCCCTGTGGCTGCAGGGGGCGCTGTGGCGCAAGCTCAGGTGCCTTCCACATGGCCATGGTGGCTCAAGTAGTGGGAGAGAGGGAAAAGGGGCTCCCCCTTGCAAAACTTATAGGGAGCAGCCAGTCTCAGTGCCTCTCTGGGTGGTGAGTTGGTCTGTAGCAGGAACTGTGGAGCAGCAGACTGTAAGAGCAGAGACAAGCACACCCCAGGTGGCAAACAAAGTGTAGCAAAAACTCGGAAGCAGTGGCAAGAACAGCAGGAATCCAGGTTAATGAGGGGTGTCGAATTAAAGTGTAGCAAAACCCCCTGAATTAGTGGTAGAAAACAGGAGGGGCAGGGTGACCATGGGATGAGAGAGAAGGTGGAAGGAGTGTGTTGTTTCAGATTTTCCCCGGCTCTCATATCTCCTGTGTGATGTCCTGGGGGTGTCAGCGGCAGCAGGACTCCCACAGGCAGCCAAGAGGTGCTCCCTCCAAAGTGGAGGAGGGGGTAGGGGTCCTGAGCTTCCCCTGAGGTATCCAAGCAAATGGTGAGAGTCCCTCCCAGTGAGGTCAGGTTCAATGACCCAGTTCAATGACCACTCTTGCTAGCAGAGGCTCACCCATGGTAAGGAAAAGCCGTCAAGGACAAAACTCCGCAGTGGCAGCAAATCCTTCGGGCAGCACCAGTCCAGCACCAAAACCGCAGCCGTCTGCCCTCCTAGAGAGAGAGAGAGAAAGTAAGGGCTGAACCCAGCCCCTGACCCCCAGCCAAGGCTGGTGGTGTCTCCACACTGCCCAAGAACGCTGAGCTTCCCCCCAGCCACCACACTCACTCCCCCAGTTGCAGCAAGACTGAAGCAAGCTGCATCCCTTCCCTCTTCCTCCCCCTCCCGGCCACATCTCTTGTCTTTTAAGTACCTATCATTCCCATCTCTTAGGCAACAAATGAGAGATGAAAGAAAGGAAAAAAAAGAAACATCCTAACGTTCAACAGTGTCCTAAGCCCTCTCTGAGCAGCACTGTGTTTTTGGCAACTGGAGAAGAAGGAGTGGAGGTAAAAGGCAGGCATTTATCTGGAGCAGCAGAGCTGGCGGCTATCAGAAGCAGTGCTTGGAGAGGTCAGCTCTCCAATTCCACTTGGTGCAACCAGTATCACGTCTGTGATTGATGCTTGGTGAGGAGCAGGAGTCAATACAGAACAGATGTTTCTGAGTTAGTCTAAACTCTCACCTCATTCTAAATGCTTCTGTATGTCCTCCAACTGTGTTGAGAGAGCAGATTTTGAAAGTTTGATCTGGAGCAATTTTTGAAAGTGTGAAAAACTAGGTTCGCTTTCCTGGTAAAATTTAGAAAGTTTAATAAAAAGATAATAGGAGACAGAGATAAAGCAACAGGTTAAACGGTCAGGTGCTTGGCATTCAGCCAAGAGCACACCTATCATTTTCAGAGATACTCCTAAAATACCTTTTCCATTACATCAGCCTGTTGCATATTCATAGACCATTATGCATACTCATACTTTTCCACAAACTAGTTTACATATTCCAGGAACTATTTTGCATGGCCCCTCCTTGGGTCTGCCTTTTTAGAGCATGCGTTGGTCTTGGCTGTGGTTTTAGTCCTCCTTCATTATCACCTCCAGTTTGGGCTTTGGTCCATACTTTCCACAGAGGCTGATAGTTAACATGTCAGCAGCAGGGTCCTCATCATATGTTCACTGGATGTTATTTCAACCAAGCAGACAGTTCAATTACAAATGTAACTATTTATCAGCTATCCCAGTACCATTTCTATGTTTTGTTAATGGCAGAAATAAAAACTATATTCATACATCAGATTTATTCCAACATTATAGCATTCATCTTAATATTTGCGAAAAGCCAATAATATGTATTTATAACAAAAGTTTGAATTAGACAGGCAGAATAAATGTCAACTGTTAAAATGGATAGCTCTTCTAAGACTTTGGACTCCAAAACATCATTAAGAGAGATTAATTAATGTGCAAAACTGACAGTCAGCTTTCTTGCTGTATAGGTATACTCATACACTTAGTAATTCTGTGTGAAGAAAAAGATGAACCACAGTGTATTTCCATTTCAGTGTGTCAGTCTGTATAGATACATAGCTTCATAGTCCAGGAGGCAAAAGTTAAAAATGCCTTGGTATGAACTAGAAACGGATAGCAGAAATGGACTCACAGTGGGTGCTGGTATCACAACATGGAAAAGTTGTAGAAGTCACTGGCATTTACATAAGAGATTGAAGTGAAGGCTAGTAGTCAACCTTGACAAACAATATAAGCTCATCAGAGACACTGAAGGACTGAGATGTGTATTCAGGAAAGGCCATTTCAGATAATGACATTCAATAAATGTTATGTGGACTACTTAAAGTCTTAGGTGTTCAGAGCCCTACATATTCATTCTTGTTCCTCTTTCAACTACCTCTGTTGAATACATGCTGGTATTTGCAGTAGAGCTATTGTATTTAAAAGAGGCTGAATCAGGGTAGTTGAAGGGAGGTTATATTATATGCAATGGGAAATTTGGCTAGGAAACCAAAACATCTGCTCCACCAAGCAGAAAAACAATTCAAAGCAAGTTCTATGCTGGTGTGTTCTTACTGGAGCTGGTGATGTAGCTAACAGAAGCAAAAAGCTATCACAGAATCATAGGAAATTAAGGGATTGGAATGGACCTTAAAGATCATCTACTCCTAAACTCCCCTGCCATGGACAGGGCCACCTACCACTAGACCCGGTTGCTGAAGGCCTTAGCCAATCTGGCTTTGAACTCTGCCAGGGTTAGGACATCCACAGCCTTTCTGGGTTGACTCAGTTCTCCACAGCTAGGGAACTTCCAGAGAATGGAGAAAACTTTACATTTTCCCTTGCTTCATTAGCAGGGATGGGATGGGGTTAAAGTTCTTGTAAGTGTGGATGGCATAGGAAGAGAAGCATGTGTTAGGTGGTACTCCAAGCTCTGTTTCAGATCTCTGATGTGATTCAGCAAATCCTTTAAGAAGTTCAGAAATGCTTCTCAAATATTTAGTCCACCTGCCTCAAATAATTGCCCTTCCTTCTGGGTCAGTCTTTTCTCTTTAAAATGTGGCTAATTATAAGTGTCACAGGATTGTTACGAAGTGCATAATGACAGTAAATCAGGCTGAATGTTTTAGTTGGGAAACATCATGGTAATGCAGTACTGTTCTTATGGCTTTTAGTATTGCCTATTGTAGATTATGCTGGAAAAGTGACAACTCAGTCTAAATAAATCCAATAAAATGCTGAAAGCCTAATTCTTTAAAATGGTGTCTTAGAATTGCATCAGTGAGCAAGAATTTGTAGTAGCAATTTACAGGGGACCATCCTGAAAGGAAAGGTTCCCCTGCTATCTGCATGGTAGAAGATACCAACTCACTAGTAGATCTGTGCAGCTGCTGTATACATTAATCACAGACAATGTAATCCAGCAGCAAATATCTTTGTTTTGGCAGTAATTTTTCTCCTTTGCCCAAACATCATTAAAAAAAAAGGCAATACCATTATTGAGTGCAAAAGAAATTGGTTTCCTGAAAGGAACCAAAAGATGTTTTGATGCTATAATGTCTTCAAAGGCATGCCCAGCCCTGCAGGTAAATTCATCTCTCCTTGGGCTGAATCTCCTTGGTTAAGAGATTCTTTCAAATGCACTTTCAAACTCTGCTGATATAAGCACTGTCAGAATAACGGCAGCTAAACAGGGTACCAGGTATACTTAGGGAGACGGTTAGAACAGTCAATATCGAGTAAAATATTCATGTTCCTGTCTGGAGCTTTTCCAGAGTATTTCTAGAGATGGTTATGAGATGAATTGAGTAGACTGTCCTCTTTAATTAGAAACTGTCTATTTTCACTAGAAGTTAAAAAAAAAAGGTTTTCTTGTCTATACTTCTTTCTCAAGAAGATCTGTTTATTGTGAAGATGCACTTGTAGTATAGCTACATAGAAAACAGTTATGTTTGTATATTCAGGATAATATTAGTCAAACATAGCCTTATTATGAGGCCAAGGGATTATAAATATTTGACAGAGGAGTCAAGCAGCTTGTAAAATGCACATATTTTTTTTTTTATCTTTGGTGCCTCTCTGTACTTAAAGCTGTGTTTTTCACTAAAAGCTCAATGGGAGAAAAGAGCTTTTAAAATGTAAAGTTCTTTTGTGTTTGAAGCAGTTTCTTTTCTTCATGTCAAAGCACATATACAACATCCTTGCCTTCATAAGTAAAAAGATACTGGAAAAGCTGTTGATCAAAGATGATCAGAGAGCCCTACAACAAAGTAACCTATTAAAATCTCTTGATCTAAGCATGCTGGACTCTGTTATGTGATCTTCTTGATGCCTAACTTTGAATTCTAGCTGGATTAGTCTGATCATAATAGATTTCAGTTTGTTTAGGACAGAATGATATTTCCAGTTGTGCCTGTAAGAGGTATTGCTTTGGTGTGCCTCACCTTTTACACTTTCAACAGTTAAGCAAAGCTTCACTGCTTGCCAAAAATGAGGCTGTCTAAACTGATACCCTTATTTTGCTTTCCCAGATTACCTACCCCTTGGACAAAGCAGAGAAAGGCAGCATTTGACACTTTTCTATTTCTTTTGTTTTCTTTTTTTTTTCCAGATACAGAAGAGTAAAAATATATTTTAAAAGAGACTGCAAATCTCTTTCATCATTTTATCTGACCTTCCTAATTCCTGTTCTACTCCTGCAAAGACCAGTTTCTGGGAAAGGCATTAACAACTTTCAAAACATTCCTCCTCTCATTGGCTTCTTCAGAGCTAACAACTCTGGGTTCAAGGGTGGAGGCCTTGTTTTTTTGGTTAATTTCATTTGTTTGTTCATGTATGTATTTTTTATTGTTGGTTTTTCTGGAAGGTTTTTTTTGTTAAGAGGTCAAATTGTGATTTCATTATGCAAATGGTTCCATTGTTCTGGACACATCAAGCAAATAGAAGTATTCTTCAAAAGCTGGTTTTGCCCTTTGCCATGGCTCAGCTTGTGAAACCAACACTAGAGTGATGCAAAAGAATATAAAAGAAAACAAATCAAAAATTCTTTGACAATAATTCACTTTTTCTTTTCACTGAAAGCCTTTTCCAATTGCTAGTAGACAGGATTTGACATCAGTTTTACCCCTGTAGAAGATCTTTTAATAAGAACAGTGCATTTGTAGAGCCATTTGACCATTTCTTGGGATTTGATATCTTTCACAGGTAATACAATGATAAAATATGTTTTTCTTTCTAAACAGCTGTCAGACTGCCTCAACCCTTGATTTTGTTCTTTTTTTGCAGTTAAGAAATAACCAATGAAAGCAATATTCTCTTGGGGCAAATTTTGTTGTCAGATTCTGAGCACATGTATTAATGTATTGCGTAATGTGCGTGTGTAACTTGATATTGCAGGAAATTATCTGTTTTCCACATTTTTTCATGGCCCACTAGTAATAGCTATTTGTCTGACCTCAAGATCTAGGCGGAGAGGGGCATCAGAGAATCACATGGATCAATTCTTACTTTCATCTCAGTTTGATCTTTCATCACTGACTGACTGGACAGTTCAATGAAAAGGAAAAGCATTGTTGGATAAGGATGGACAGAAAAAAAACAAAATAAGAATGTATGAGGAACATCAAGCACGTTTGTGTTTCTGGCTTGGGATCTTAATAGGAATCCAGCTAATTGTAAGCAATTTTTGCCTGTTTGTGTGGAAGTCAAGAAATGTACATATACATACAACTATTTTTACCGAACAGCTTACTGTTCAGGATGAGATCTTGCTGTATTACACATATATGTATTTTTTAAAGATTTATACTCCCGTATGGATCTTTTCTATGTAGAGAACATGCAAAACGTTGGCTTAGGAAGGTAAATTTTTAGTATTTCCTTTTCATGTTCAAAAGCACAGAACTCTGCAAACAGAATTTGGGTCTCTGTTCCTTCTTACACTCTGCATATATAGGGAGGAGCATCCTGTGACACTAGCAAAAATTACAGCAATAAGTTCAGACTAAATCAATTTTAAAAGTGAACACTTTTACTTAAGACTGTTTAGTATCTGGGATTTTCATTATTGAGGCTAGAAATACTTTAAGGGTTTTTTTTGTACTCCAGTTTGAATTTGTTCAAAGCCAGAGATTTAGATTATGTTCATGCTGTGAAAAAGTTGCACTTCAATAATGTATTTTCAGAAAGAAGTACAAAAATCTTGAAGTTTTTAGAACTCTCAACTGGCTTTACTGAACCAGCTCATTTAAATGAAATATAAGGAGGCATGGTGTTCCCATTTGTGAGTTTGTGGTTCAATAGTAGCTCTGGTGTAAATTTCTGAAGAAAGTGAAGAGCTGGGAGGACAGTGGCTCCACCATCAACACTGAGCACATACCATGTTGTGACAGGCTATGTCACCTCTTAGCATTTTTTGACTCCTCTTTCCCCTCCTCCATCAGCATTCAGCCCCAGTGAGAGTAGTAGAATATGAATTCCAGCCCTGAGCAGGTTCTTTGAAGGCACACTGATGAAATAACAAAAATGCTGAACTAAATACCACAGTGGTGACAGTCTGAGCTTAGATAAACTTCTTTGTGGAGTCAGGGAAAATATACCCTATCAGAGTGTTTGGTCAGAGGTGCAGAGTGATTTAGTCAATATTTTTAGTCAAGTTACTCTTACCTTTTACAGTGGCTAAAGATGCCTTAGATTATGCTTACTAGAAAAATATCATTTTTTGAAAAAACTATATATTTTCACCTGTTTCTGATATTCTTTCTTTCTTTCTTCCTTCCTTCCTTCCTTCCTTCCTTCCTTTCTTCCTTGCTTGCTTGCTTGCTTGCTTGCTTGCTTGTCAGTCCTTGTTTATCATGCACTGGCACAGAGGTGTGAAATCAGGCTGGAAAACATTTTTGCTCAATAATTAGGGTTATTCACTATTGGCAGGAGCTAATAAAGGAAGTGGTAGATTATGTCTCTTGGGGGCTGCAAATCAGACTTGCTGTTCTAGAAGAGATGCTATAGGGATAGTTACTGATCTCAGCACACCAGTGTACAGCAAAATGCTTTTTAATACACAGACAGAGATAGACCTTCGTCTCCTCCTTTTAACTTATTTGTGTAAGCTACAGTGGACTATTAGCATTGTTTAGATTATTTTTGTTGTCATTTTAAAAAAGAAGTGAAATATATTAGCTGGGAAAATATATAAAGTGAAAGTAAAATCTAGAAATCAAAACCTGACAAAGAGACTGGGCCACGTGAAAGCATCTGTTGTGGGGTTGCTCCTTACTTTGCCTCCTCACCTTCCTGAAACACTCTGCAGCCTTGTGCTAGTGCATCATGAGCCAAAGTATGGTATGTTTAGACATCTCCCAGTTAAACTAGAGATCAGCCACTGTGCAAATGTGTAAAAAATAAAAAATAATGATCAAAAATGACATAGGTGCTTTCTCTTATTTTATTCTGTAAAGGAATCAATCAAAAACTGGAAAAGGATTAGGTGTTCATCAGCTAATGGCCTATGTTTATAGTGTGAGAAAGGATTTCTGTTATTACATCTTTATCTAACTTTCCCCAGGTGTATAGAAATTGTTTTCAGATGCCTTTCTTTTCCATCCTCAGTAAGACTACACAAGCAATGAATAAACCAGAAATTCTGCAAATGCTGGGTAGATACCATTTGCCTCATGCTGAAATTTCACAGTTACGTGGGAGCACCCATCTGTAGGCAAAAAGTAGTGGTCTGGTGGCAGAGTGCTTTCTGCAGAGGGCAGCACAGGCTAGGTAGCTGTCTGATAAAGAACATGACGCTCCTCCACCTCTGCACAGACTGCTGGTGTTCTCAGAAAGCTCTGCCTAGCTGAAAGAGCACCACATGTCTTCTGCTTCCCAGAAACTGATTTATAGTTTGAGAGGGAGAATCCAGGCACTTTCCCCTCCTAAAATAGAGAGGATACCATTGCAAGTATCAGTGTTTTGTTCTTTATCTGGGACTGCTGTTCAGGGAATTAGCAGATCTTGGACTCATGGTGACATAGTGCTTGGATTCCTGAACACACTATACAAAAAAAGAAGTCAATATATTTTCAGAGAATCATAGTATTAGAATAGTTTGGGTTGAAAGGAACATAGAGCATACATAAAAGCCATCTATTCCAAACTCTCCTGCAATGTGAGGGGACATCTTCCACTAAGTCAGATTGCTCAGCGCCTCCTCCAACCTGATCTTAAATGCTTCCAGGGGTGGGGCATCTACTGCCTCTCTGGGCAACCTGCTCGTGTCTCACCAGTGTCTTACTGCTTCATTGTATGCAGGTAATTATTTAAATGGCTCAAACAGCAACAGATTAGGGATGCCACAAATATTTTCCATGTTTGAGGAAAAAAAAAAAAAAAAGAGGGAAGCCAAACTTTTTTATTTTTCCCTGGTAATAAAATAGGTACTAAATTAAAAAAAAATTGCCATTTCAGATAGATTTAAAACATTTTATATTAGTCAGTCTAAGCAGACTGAAGCTAGCTGCAGCCTTTTGTATAGCTCAGGCTGGAGTAAACACATTCCTTTTTATACAATAGGATGTTTAGCATCAGAATGAATCTGACATTTGGGGACCTGGTTCCTGATGGGTGAATTAAGGAGGCAAATTCCTTTTTCTAGATGTTTCTTTTTTTCAAGCATAAGTTTTGTGGTTGGACAGAAGCTGTCCAAAATGTAGTTGGTTATGCTGGAGACGAATGGTATATGGTGGTGTTTTGCAAACTATCCTTTGTGTATGAAAATGTTTGCATGTGTACGTACTGTACTAAGTCTTACAAGGTCAGTCTGTGTAAGAACCTGAACGAGAGATGTGGGATTCCAGGGCAGCTCTTTAAAGTACTGTTTATTGTCGTGGGTCATGGGTGACAGAGCCTCACCTAACAAGCTGCCAGCCATAGCTTGTTGGCATGTCTGAAGACCCTTTGGCTCTGATTACAAACCATTATATATTTTTCTTTACTGAGCATCTTAATATAGAGTATCCAATCAGCATCACACACAATACCTTTACCATTTACATGTAGGCTATCATAACTATCACTATTTCCATATTATGGTAGTAATTATTCAATCACAAGAGTTAGTAGTTGTATCATAAGCTAAAACCTGTTTTTCTGTTTTCTTGCAGTGGAAAATTCTTAGACTTGGTAAAAACATAGCTTTATTTGCATCGGCTTATACTTTGCTCCATAAAACCTCCTTTCCAACTCATGCTAGCCTTTGTCCTTTCAGTTACTCAGTAAGCAGCTTATTTCAGCAGTCCTTACTTTAGATATCTTTTATATGTCAAAGCTTACTTCTATATCTGTAAAACTTTTTCTATCAAACTTCTATCCTTCCCAACAAGCCTGGAAGCAAATATAATTCAGATTAGATAGCTGATAGTGCTGTGCTGCTTTGTAATCAGAAGGTCCATAAGCTCACCTAGCTAAAGCTAAATGCTACCTGAATTTGCTGTTAGTTCTTGCAATTTCTACAACTCTCAAATCTGTCTTTTAGTTGAAAAACACAATAACCTATCCAAATTAGTAAAGATGGAACCTGACATGTATAGTACTTATTTTCCTTTAACTAGAATAAAATAGTATATTTCCAGGAGCTTGTGAGATGGTCTTAAATATTTATTTTCTCCTTTTCTCTCACATTTCATTTTAAAATAATGAAATTCGTCATCCTTTGATGATCTATACCACAGGTTAGCAATTTATACTTTTTAAATCCATCACCTCACTTTATAATTAGAAATAGAATGATATTTTGCTTTCATGGGTTGAACCAGTGGTGATCTCAGAGCTTTACTGGCATGGTGTCTAAACATCATCAACCAAAAGCAGAAATATGCTGGCTGAGGAAGAAAAGGAGCTCTGTAGCATGTCATGTGGCACTGACTACATGCAAATTACTCCAGGGACTGGACATCAGTGCTGGCCAGATAGAAAGGAGGAATAAAAGTTTGTGCTTTCACTTTTCATAATTCATCTCCCTCTGAAGTGACTACAGAGGATTTTCCCATTTGTGTTACCCACAACACAAGCAAGTCTTCTCAGTCTCAGATTAGTGTCAGTTGTGCATCCTAATATGGGGCTTCTCCTGTTCCCATGGGTAGACAAGTTTTGTGATCCCAGATACCCCTTTTCATGTCTGACTACTGTGTAAAAGCAAGATCAGCACAGCAGCAGCAGAGGTGACCACTGCCAATGCCATTATTTTTTGTTAAAATTAAATGCTGTCTGTGCACTTCCACTTGAGCCTGCTTTCCTGTTGCTGAAACATCTCTTTTGATCCCTAGTAAGCACAGAGGATTCTGCTCTGTACCCAAGCAGGACCAGGACACAGGCCTGTTTTGAGGCATCAGCTCACCCTGCTCTTTGGACTTAACCACCAGGTAGAATAAAACAGAACTACTTCCAAGCAAGCTGGCTGAGGACCTGAAACTCTATTTTAGCGAATTTATTTACCCTTATACTTAAGCGCAAGACAGCACACACTCACAAGTTTCATAGCACACTCTTGGCATTTTATATTATTTTAGTCTCTTCCAAGCACATATGTATTATAGAACCCTGAGTTTAGATGCTGTCCAGTGGCAGGAGGAATATACATAATTCCATTGGCTTTGCTGGAGGTTGTAGGAGTGCACCTATCAGATTAAATTACTTATGGTCGTTGGGGTTTTCTAGCAATAAAATCTAGCAGTAGAACGACAGAGTGAGCATTTTGTTTTTTTTCTTGCTTGGGTAATATTTTTGTACACTTTTATGTGCTATTTTTAAAAATCTTTACTGCTGTTCTTGTAGTGGTCTTGTTAGGTTTTTACCAAGTCTTCTGGTTTTCTACAGGCCCAGATTATCACAGTAATATTTCACTACCCTTTTCTCCTGCTTATTCTTACTTGAGAGACAAAAGTCATTGCATTTGCAAATAAGCTTGGCGCAAAATAATACTAAGGGCCTGTGTTATAAGTTGGGAGGTCAAACTCAAAGAGCTAATCTGAGTTTAATAAGATTTATTAATTCAGCAAGCGGTTGAGCAAGCAAATGCAGCGCTGGGGTGACCGGGAGTCCCACTCTGCTAATGGCCCCGCTTCCCTTTTGATAGAAGTCCTTTTTTATACCCTTTTAGCTCTGGATGTGGTGTGGTTATCGGAATGAAGGCTCGTTGCAGTCCTCACATTATCTTCTTTTGCAGTTCTGCGCCCTTCACCCGCAAATGTTCGTTATTGCATTTGCTGGAGGGGCTTTCCAGGGTGTGCAGTTCCAGCATAGCACAAAACCATACTGTTACAGATTTGTTCAACAAATATATGTCTCCTATTACAGCCTGACCACTCTTTTAGTTGCACTGAAATCAAAGAACATTACATGCCAAGTTCTGCTAGCCCCAGGGCAGGATCTGGGGACAAAGAATAAACAACAAAAACATATACAGCTCACCACACACAGGGCATTCTGTGTAAGGGCAGTGCATCAGAGGGGTCTACCTTATTTTGTTGTGGTAGGAGCTGATTACACCACCATGAGTTTTATAAATGAGTTTTATCTCTCTTTGTTCTGATGATACACTTAGAAGTCATGCCCTAGTGCACTGTCTGCCTTCAGCAGGGAGGAAGGGTGGGCACTGTGGCTTATCTGTGACAATAGATTTCACTGCTCTTGTGGTTAACCCTAAAGTGACAGGTTTTAAATAAAGAAACATTTAATCTCTTGGTAGGAGCAATAAGGGGAAATTCACCAAATTCAGAGTTCTTAGTCCTATAAAATAACCTTTTCTCAGCTGGCATTTTGCAGTGAATTCTATGTATGAGGTTGATAAACTTTAGAGTATGTTTATATAAGCAGAACTGATAATAGAGACATCCTTCTTGAGCTGAATCAAGATGAACAAAAGACCCCTGTTCTCTAACATTTTTCAAGGACCAAAAAAGGCAGGTTGTTATGCTATGTTTTATATTCAGGAAATAGAAAACAAAATGCAGGCTGAAAACAAAACTCAGCACAAGTTTGCTCCTGGGATTGAGTGGGTAGAGTAATGATAAAACCTATTTGGCTTGTTAAGACTCCTAAGGAAAAAAATGGAAAAACAAAATGAATGACACCGAGGAATGGCAAATATTCTCAATTGTTCTGAAACCAATTTTAAACAATATATATTTATTGTTAGTTCTTGATTTGAAAGAAGAGGCTTGTGGTCTATAAAACATTTTTCAACATTTCCATTATTTTTGTAACTAAGTTTGTGTATGTTCATGCTATTACCAAATATAAACAATGAGATCTCCCCTGCATTTGAGTTAAAGTTGTAGAAGGGTAAATTTCTTTTTTTTTCGTGATTTTTACATCTGATGCAGGCATGCTGCTTGCTGTTTACTTTTCAGCATCTGGCTCCCCAGAGAGTCCTAGTAATAATCAAGCTTTTTTTAAGCATAGTGGAAATATTTCTTGGACAGCTGTTTTTTCTCACCACTCACCCCCTGGGAGAAGTCATTACCAATGTAATTTCTAAAGATAGGGAAACTGAGGTAGAAAATTCAACTAGCTTATTTAAGGACCCCAAGGTAAATCTCATCTTTCTACTTTTCTCTTGACTGAAATCACAATCTGTGAGAGTATCTAAAACAAGAACAGCACATTGTAGCTCAGCAGCCTTTAGCTCAGCAGCTTTAGGCAAGTTATCAGTACAGTAATTTGTTGGTTTATCCAAAGTTCCTTTATTGGGAACTTTTTCCTCAATGGTGCCAGTTTCTGTCAGGAAACGCTGTTTGAATGTTTAACCTTAAGATTGTTGAGTCAGGCTAGTCAGTCAACATTCTTCAACACCAAAATCAGCTTGATCTTCTTTCTCCATCCACTGCTGATAACTTTTGCAAATAAGGGAAAAGGTAAACCAGCCCACTTAGGCAGAGCATCCTTTGAAAGAAACTACTACTTTGGATCACTCAGGATTCTCTTTCAGGTGGCATTTAGAGGTCTTGCTCTTTGGAGAGATCTTGGAGAGGTCATACTTTTTGAAGAAAAACATTGTTTTAAGGAAAAATTGAGGAATGAAACATTCATGTCTCACTACACCGATAATTCTCATGAAATCTAAACAGATCTAATATTAAAATGAACTCATTTTTATACCTGTTAGCTTATTTCCATTGATCTTTTGTTTATTTTTAATGCTTACACAGGACTTTTCATCTATTTCTCCAACTCTGTCCCACCTTTAACCCATTGATCTCTTAATGAGAACCTGCAAACAGCAAATTGCACATCCCTTATGTGCGGCACTTCTGAGCCTGCAGACCACCATTATAATAAGCAAGTCAGGGGTCTAATTGCAGAAGAGAAGGTTTTGGCATAAAGCTGTAAGTTCCCAAACAACTTGCTCAATGAAGTTTTGAACAGGTCTTGGGGTTGTTCATGTGCTCTTTGTTAGATGCACGGGAGAAATACCGACAAGATATTCTCAAGAGGTCAAAATAACAAAAGATACTTTACTGGCAACTTCAGAAAATCAGAGAAATTTGGCAAAATGTTTAGTACAACATTCAATCAGCATAAAACACTTCTCAAAGTATTAACTTGGCCTTTTAACTTAGGAAATTCTAAGCCCATTCAATTTTAAGTTACCCAAAAATTCTAAGAAGAGAGAATTAGAAGAAAGAGAGTGTTGGAGCCCAGGACTCGACAGAAACCCCCATGAACACCCCCATGTACATCTTGGGGGGTTCGGGACCCTTGCTGGGACCCCAGCAGAACACTGTCTTTCACCTTTGCCCATGGAAAGGACTTTTAACACTCAGAGAAGAGTTGTAGGTTTGATAGAATGTTAGTTTAGTTTATCACAGGGTGTGAAAATGTAGTTTAGGTTTTTAGGAGGGAGGCTGGAAAAGGGACAAGATGGAGGATCTTAAGTGGTACCTGTAATGAACAGGGCCAAAGCCTTTATTCAGAGATGCAGCTCTTTATTAGAAAAGCAAGGCGGGGAGGGGACCCGTCTGGGTTTAAGCCTGTGCCACTCGAAAGAGGAGGCTGTGACGATCCTGTCTGCAGTGTGCAGTGCAGTCAGGGTCGGGGCTTCTGGCCTCACAAGCAACCCCAGGAAGTCAATGAAAGGCTCGAAAAATCCAGGGGTAGCCGCCGGAGGAGGACTCTGCAACTCATGGATAGAATTAATTCTGCATTTATAGAGTCACTTTACTTGCGCCGTCACAATGGTAGTCTTTGGATGGCTCGTTTGATGTCTAGGGACAGCAGAAACAGCATTTTCTCTTGAAATGGTGGTACTTTGGCTACAGATGGCTTTCATTTACATATTCTCGGCACTTGTTCCAACCAGGTGCTTGAAACTTGCTCTCTGAGGCTGCCGCCGGCCCAGGCTGCCCTGCGCCCCCTCTTGCAGCCATGGAAGGGCTGGCGGCGGCGGCGGGGGCTCCAGGGGAGCCTCAAAGGAGACAGGGACCAGACCGCAGCGGCACGGCTGGCGCCGCTCCTGCCCCCTCTGAGCCACCCCCTCGGGTGGCCGCCGGTCCCTGCCAGGCACCCTCCGGCAGCCGCAGAGTGGCCGGCAGCAGCGGTGGAAGCTCCATGGTGGGGCGAGCCGCGGCCGCCATTCACGCAGCCACGGAGCGCAGCGCGCAGCTCTGCCCACACTGGCGGCAGCGTTCGCCGCTGCCGCTCCCCTCAGAGCGGCCTCGCCACGAGGCCCGACCCGGCCCGCCGCCTCCATGCGGCCCGCCCGGCCCAGCTCGGCTCCCCGCACCCCCCTACGGGCTAACAACTAACGAGTACAACTGTTAACAGGAACTTCTTAATTAACAATGGAAAGGATTTATAACACTTAAATTTTCATTTATCACAGTACCTGAGCTTCTTCCTTCTTCTTCATAGACTCTGTGAAAAACGAGGTTCACTTTCCTGGTAAAATTTAAAGAGTTTAATAAAAAGACAATGAGAGACAGAAAGCAAGCACAAGGTTAATACGGTCGACCTGGTACCTTGGCTGACCGGGTGTCTTGGCACTGAGCCAAGAGCACACCTGAAATCTCTCAGGGACCCTTTAAATACTTTTTTTGTTACATCTGCCTGTTGCATATGCATAGGGTGTGATGCATATTCATCTTTTTCCAAGAAGAGTTTTGCATGGCCACTCCTTGGGTCTGCCTTTTTAGAGCATGCGTGTTTCTTGGTTGTAGTTTCCTTATCCCCTCCAGTTTGGGCTGTGGTCCGTGCTTTCTTCAGACGGCAGGTGCTGATAATTTGGCATATCAATAGCAGGGTCCTCTTCACACGTTCATTGGAAGTTATCCCAACCAAACAGACAGTTCAATTACAAGCACAGGTATATATCAGCTATCCCACTACTGTGTCTAAGTAAAAAGAACTATCCAGCAGAGTCATTCTGACACTACACATATAACATTCACTACACATATAACATTCATCTTAATACTTGTGAAAAGCCAATATCATAACATGTATCTATAACAACTCCATCTTCTGTTGTGTAGTAGCACAAGGTGATTAGGTAGAATAGTTTGAAGTAGAAGTGTCATTTAGAGAAGTAAATAAGAATAATTAGTACAGAATTGTAAATATCATACGTTTGAGATTTAGATTAAGTCAAAGAGCTTTATTAGGCCTTGGGGGTCACTCCCTAGAGCTTTCCAGCCGTGTTCTTGAAGGAGAAAGACCTTGTAACTGAGGAGGGCGCCACAAAAGATAAGAAATAATAAACGCCTGAACAAGCAGCTAGAAGTCTCTTTCTACTCCTTTCTAAGTCTAGCACGAACTAATCTCGGGAACTGAAAAAGCATCCTGAGAGAGAGAAAATAGAAAAGATATAAAAAAGCACACACATTTGATAGCTAACCAAATTCTGAGTTCCATTTGTGTTTAGATAGAAATTCCAAGAGGCGGTAGGGTGAATACATGTGATTGCCTCGTGTTCGACCTTAAATACCCCTTGGCCTTCCTGGACCCATTCCCCCAGGTGGGACTTTTGGTCATTTGGCCACTCAGGACTTTTGATTAGGGGCTCCAGAAGTGGATGAGAAGCATTGCCTCCAGGGATTGGCAGGGTCTTCCAGGCTAGGATACAGGCTCCAGGGGGTAAAGGTGTACAGGGTAGTGCACTGCCTTGCCAGAGTAAGGCTTGGCCTGCCCCTTTCCCCACATACAGGTACCCCAAAACATCTCGAGACATTCAGTCTTTCCAGTCTCACAGCTGCCAAGTACAGTCCCTTCATTATGATCTCCTAAATGACCTTGCTCAAATTCTTATTGTGTGCCCAGTTTCTTCATTTGTTTGGGAATGATAACATTTAATCCCCTTTAAACATATCTCCCTACACAGGGATCTGTTAACTGTTTTGATTAGAAAAATAGCCATAGGGAGGATCC
Organism: Nicator chloris; assembly: GCA_013400495.1. Classification (NCBI taxonomy): domain Eukaryota; kingdom Metazoa; phylum Chordata; class Aves; order Passeriformes; family Pycnonotidae; genus Nicator; species Nicator chloris. The sequence continues at coordinate 34,000 of WAAE01023178.1, forward strand.
ACCTTCAAAACAGGGGAGCAATAACAGTGTTCCTTTTTTTCAAAAAGACACTGTGGATTTGTTGCCAGTCATGCCTTGCTTCCAATAGCAACAGTCACTGTGAGAATATCATGTTAAATTATAGGAAGGTGCCTTCTGTCTGGCACTTCCAGAAATGACGAGCCTGTGTTTTCTCTCTGTCTTTGTTAGAGACCTACTACCTCAGTGTATGTTTTGTCACCAGTTGAATTAGGGACAGACTAGAGGTTTTTCTGACTTGGCTATTTTAACATTGGTAACTGCCTACCCATGCCCTGTTACTTTGGCTTATACAGCAATCTGTTTGCTCTGATATGGTTTGCAAATCAGCCCTTTCTGTGCAGTTACTTACAGTATGTGCTAGGAAGTAGATAATAGTACAATGTTTACCATGCATATTGTCCAGTGCTGATGACGTATTTTGTTTACAGTCATTATGGTGTTGTTTCTCTATGCTCTATGTATATCGTTTGGGGAGGTTTGGTTTCGCTAGAAGCAACCACTAACATAGTTAAGAAATAGTCTGCTGTTAACACACACATACAAATTTCTAATTGAGTAAATGTTTGTCATGGGTTAACAGAGTTTGGTTTTTAGTTAAGGAGAAATAGTTCTTTGTAATCCTACAGGGACCTGTTACTTCCTGTGGAAGAGACAATGACCTATCAGAAGTGAGATTTAGATACTGACATATTGTATGACCACTGAGGAAGCTGGATACGACTTTGAGAATATACATATGAAGATGACATTGTGACGAGGCTAGCCTTTTCTTTTTCCGGCTGGCCAGCAGGTAACATCAACTGTGCAGGGTGGGCCCTGGCTGTGTTAAAAGAAAAATCCGGGCCAAAGCCTTTATTGAAATCAGCTCTTTATTTCAATAGGCTGAGGGGGAGGTCTCGCCCGGGCAATGGTCTTGGGTCTCACACCGTGGAGGAGGAGGTGTTCCAAGAGAGTGTCCTCGGCATGCAAGGAGGGCGCTCTGGGCTTCCAAGCCTCACGGGAGTACCCAGGAAGGGACTTATGGCTTGCTGCTCTAGGGGGTTCCCGCTCGACGAGTGATCTAAAACTGAGGGAGAGACTTGGAAGCAAAAGTACATGGGTCAAAGCAAGTATGCATTTGCTCACGGTTTAAGCCGGGTTGGAGCACTGAGCAGTGCTTCTGGGGTCTTTAGCAGGGTCTTAGATTCGGTTCTCTGTCCATTTCCCAGAGTCCTCCCTCTGCCATTTACATATGTATCTGGTGGGCGTGGTGGAGCTCCACTACAGTGTGTCGCCGGAAGTCGTCTGTTATGGCGGGCGGAAGTGGTATCTCTGATGATGGCTGCTTCTGAAAAGACATGCTTCTCCCCTTTTTACAAGATCTTTTAGTTCACAGCACTTTTCTTTTATTCATATGTTAGTAACATTCTCAACATAGTAACAATCTACTATAGAAACTGTGGGACTGACAATAACTTGGGATTGAACACATTCTTCGCTAAGTAACATTTATAACCTTTCTAACCCTTAACATATGGGACCCATTACAGTTCTAGAGACAATTTCACAACAGCTGGGCTCCTAGGCTGTGGCTGTTCTCTTAAGGGCCGTGGCCTGGGCCCCCCGTCATCGGCTGCCGGCGGGGGTAGGGAAATAGCTGCTGGGCCCTGATGTCAACTGCGGGCCCGGCTGGGCCGAGCCCACCCCAATTAAGACCGGAGGGGTGGGGAAGGAAGTGTTTATGACCCAGTCTGGTGGATTTTTGGACTGCCTAGGTGCTCTGATCTCTCCGCCGAGTTTCCCCCCCACCCAGAGTGGCCTGGAACATCGAGCGGCCCGAGCCGCTGCTGCCAGAGATCACGGGACCATCTACAGGCCCTAGGAGAGATGTTTAACGCTTTCCTAAACAGATGAAGCTTGCATAGCACAGATCCTTCTCTGAGAGAAAGAATTGACACAGTGATTTAACGTAGAGGGAACATGAGAATGAAGTCAGTGAAAGAACTGATAAGACTACTAAAGGAAGGATTGAGAAGTGGATATTTTTAGCTGAACTTCTCTAGTGAAAACCATGGAGAATGGACTTTTTTTTCTTTGTAGTTGTTTGGGGAAATGCTGATTCTGGTCAAAGTTGTGAATTGATGTAATTGACATAGAGATGAATTTTGGGATTTAGCCCTTTGCTTCTAGGGTAAAAAGAGGTCTCTTGGGATAGAGATGATTTCAGAGACAGAAGAAGAGAATCTTTGTGGTATATCACAAGAAAGCATTCTTAAAATGGTAACCCAAATATGCTGAGAGGTCTATAGATAGCCAACAGAAAGCCGTTGATAGATGAGATTGCAAACTCTGCAAAATTTTCTGGGCAGTTTTAGGTTTGTGACATTAGGTGCCACCAGACTTGTTTTTCTTTGTGGCAAATGTCTCAATTAAATTCTAGAGAGACTCCTCTCCAAAGTAATGAAATATTTTTTTTAAATGGTGAAACTGACTGAAAATAACAAGTTTTGTCCCTATGTATTTATGGGAAAGTAAACAGTTTATGAGGGGAGAAGAAGTGTTTTGAAAGTTTTGGGTTTTTTCTTCTTTTAGTGTGTGTGTGTGTGTGAGAATAAGCTATCTTTTGTAACCTTTAAGTAAGTTTAAGTTTATTACGCTTTTTATTTTCTCCTAATCATTATCTCACAGAAGAGCAAACACTGAACCCACCACAAATTGGCAAACATGAAACCACAACGTTATTGTTTTGCTGTTTTTTGTTCAAATTGCACTCAGCATCTTGAATTAAAAGGGGAAGCTTTATCACATTTTGTTTAATATCACTTCTAAAGGAGTGAGGGTGACCAAAAAAGGTGTATGTATGATCCCATCCATATCTTTGCCAGCAGGTTGGTCAGTCTGCCTCACAGCTGTATTTTGAATCTGTACCTTTGCCAGCTTTAAGTGTGAGAGAGGAAGAATCACCCAAGAGGTCACACAGCTGGTAAAGTTTTATGAGGTAAGGTAGCCACATACAGGAGAGAGTCCTGACAGCGTTCCTACCTTGACTTGACCGCTGGTGAAACCAGAGTCTACTGGCAGCTCAACAGCATTTCACAGCATGATAGGGAGCCCAGAGGCCATGGGCACATCTGCTGCCTCTTGGAATAACTTGGTTTTTTGAGCACAAAGAGGTTGAACTAAACATTTCTCCAAGGAGCCTGGACTAAGTGTTATGAGAAAGCACAGTAGGGGTATTGATGTACCATGGTTATTATTATTTGCAATCACTGAGTGACCATATTTTCATTTCTGTGGCTTGGAAACATTTGGAAGTCTACTTCTGTCAAGGGTCATGGAAGTGGACACAGGCCTCAGTGTTTGGGACCAGCCTTATCCAAGACCCCCACCATCTTCTGCCAAGGATCCAGGGCTGATCCCAGCTCAGCCTGCGACTTTCAGTGCCTGTCTGAGCCCTGATGTAGGTGTGCTGATCTCTGTCCCTGTCTCCTGGGTGGGCCTGAGACCTGCACTGCAGAAAGCTGCTCTCTAGGATGGAGCCCTCAGACCTGGGTCTTAGCTTGTCATACAGAATTCTAGGAGTAACATGCCCAGTTCTAGTTCTAGTTTTAGTTTCTATTTCTATTTATGTCTACTTCTAGTTCTACTTCATGTGCACCATGACTTAAATGGTGAAAAGCAATTTCATTTGCCTGAAATGCCATGGGTTTTTGCAGCACCAAAACTGCTTTCGAGGATGCATAACACAAAGACTACAACTGGAATCAGGATTTTATTTTGGGGTTTATTTATTGTTATTTTTCTGAAACAATTTCACAGCCCCTGCTCACAAGTGTTAACACAATGCCCATGTGTAGCCAGGAGCTGGGTGATGCATTTCAGTTTTGTTTGAAAAAACATCCTTTGCAGTGTGTCAGTCTAACAGAGCTACAGAGAGCAGCATAAGGAATACAGGCCAAGCAAACACTGTTTCCTGAAAAGAATGTGAATACTTAGTTTCAGTTACAATCACACAAAGGAAAAAGATAAAGGAAGAATGGATGTGGAGCACAACAGGCTATCTTCATGGTGCATGAGCAGCAGGCAGCAAGCTGGCCAAAAGAGGCTGGAGGAGCCTGACCAGTGGTCAAGTTTGATACTGCAGAGGAAAGCAAAAAACCAGGGATGAGTGCAAATCTGCCCAGGGGGAAAATTGCTTCCTGACCCCAGCATTAGATGTTGACCATTCCTTGAGCATGTGAGAAAAATCCACTTCCACATAATCCCACTGGTCAGTCAAACCTGCCAGGAGATGTCCAAACCCTATTCTCCCTCAGTCTGGAGCTGAGAGGCCACAGGCCCTTGAGGGGGAGGAATTCTTCCCATGTCTGGCAGCACACCAGTGGGTCCTGCAAAGCACTTGGAACCCTGGTAACATCTCTGCATCCCATTTCTTACAGCTTCAGCTCCTGGCTCCACACAGGATGACAAAGGAGAGCTCTCTAATGTCATAGTGACCGACCAAGAAGTAGCTATCTTTGAAGTTTTGTTGAGGTGTCACATTGGATGAAAGTGAATTTTATATAACCTCAGGTTTTCTTAACACTCTTATGAGACTGAGTCTCTCCAAGTTTAGACCATTTTTTGAATCACTCTAATGAAACACAGTCTTGGTTCTCCTTCTCCTCTGTCCTGGAGATCTTTCTCATAATTACAGCAGAAAACCTCCTTTCCTGACAAAGGCTGCAAAAGGGAGAAAGATGATTTTTATCAGCAGACTAGGCTCGTTTTTTATGTACAGTTGTCTACTAAGCATCAGCTCTGACATTCATTCTTTCATCTGGTATGCAAATCAAGGTGTGATATAGACCTAGGCCCAGGTGTTCATATCCATTGGCATCTCTCCAAGAATCAAAGAAAGTTGTACCAAAGAAGAGTTAAGGGAAGTCTGTGAGTCATGCAGGCAAGGGCAGGGCTCCTCTGCCAGGCAGTAGTGAGCTGATTAAAAGAGGCCTCTAGGGAGTGGTGAACAGGAACAGGCAAACAGGGGCGTGGCATGTCTCAGAGGGTGTGGCATGGCAATTCACACAGGCAGGGCAAGCAGGTAGGGTTGCAGGTTTTTCCTGCTAATAACGTTAGTTTGTAGTTTGCTGTGATTCTGTTGGTTGGTCGGGTTTGGGGGGTTTTGTTAGTAATGGTTTTTACACGACCAAAACCTGTAGTTAGTAGAAGTGTGTGTAACCAAATAGAACCCTCCAAAAAGGATGTGTCTGTACAGACCCATTCCTGTGCACAGTGTTTGAGCTTATCAGTGATTCCGGGGGCCATTGCAGAAGAAGCCTGCCTGTGGTGTGAACAAGTGAATGATCTTTCGCGGTGGCCAAGCTTAGGGAGGAAGTTGAAAGACTAAGGAATATTAGGGAATGTGAAATGGAAATAGATTGGCGGAGTTCCACCCTTCCATCCTTGAGGGAGGCACACCAGGAGTCAGATGACTCCCATGCCTCCCACTGGCAGGCAATAGGAGGACACTTTGTTGATGAAGGGGAGTGGAAATGAGTCTCTGCTCAGGGAGGTAATAATAAAAATTCCTCCCAACCCCAGCCACTTACCCAGGTACCACTTCAGAACAGGTATGAGACCCTGGATCTAGAGAGTCAGCCAGACGATTTAGAAGAAAATTATCTGCCCAGTGGGCCTCCCAATTACGCTTCATGTGTAGGACGGATCACAACCTCTAACATCAAAAAGAAAAGAGGGGTAGTTACAGTGTGTGGCTCCCTTCTGAGGGGAACAGAGGGCCCCATATGTCCACCGGACCCATCCCACAGGGAGGTCTGCTGCCTCTCTGGGGCCTGGATATGGGAAATCACTGAGAGACTTCCTGTGCTTATTTAATCCTTTGATTATTACCCACTGCTGATACGCCAGCCTGGCAGTGATGACATTGAAAAGAGGAGTGTCAGGGCAATTAAAAGGGACTTTAGGGCACTGGGTGAAGTGGTTGATAGGGCAGGAGCACAGGTAGTCTTTTTCTCAGTCCCTTTGGTGGCAGAAAAAAATGGTGAATGGAATAGGAGAACCCACATTATCAACAAGTGGCTTAAGGGTTGGTGTCATTCGCAGAATTTCGGGTTGACCATGGGGCAATTTTTATGGCACC
>WAAE01023179.1:0-97731 GCA_013400495.1 Nicator chloris
AGTGTCCAAATGTACCACACCTACACCCCCACAGCCCCGTTTCCTAGGTACTGGGTTAAAAATGAACTACAAGCCTTGCAGTAATTCAGGAGAGGACAGATACTTTGCAGCTTTAGAAAATACACCAGTAAGCCCTTATTTTCTGACTATTTCATATTAACCATGCTGAATGGGAACAGAGGTAATAGAAGCTTAATAATCCATTTCTCTGTAAGAAAGCAGAAATTGCTTCAGACTGAGTATCCCACTCCAACTGTATGAATTAACTATAAATCTGAGTGGCATTATAAGATTTAAAATTGACATATACAATATTGCCAGCATAGGTGGTAAAACTACTCAGAAACACTTCAAAGTACTTCCTAATGGACATAATATTTAGACCATCTCTCAGACTCTCAGACAACAGAGAAATTTTGAAATGCAAAATGTGTTAGAAAGTGATGGAGAGCTACCACATACCAGTTTTACTTACTAACGCTTCCTGAAAGTGAGGATACATGAAAAAGCTTAGAAACATATTTGTAATATGCTTTTTCCCATGCTTTAATAGCTTTCCACAAAGGCCACATCTAACAATGCAGATGTCTAGTCCATGTGTTCTGGCTTAAATAAGTGACTGAAAATTATACCTTAGGGTTGATTGGTTACCATGAAAACAAAACTACCACTTCCCACACACTGAAGACAAGACACAAACTAGAACAAAACATTAACAGCACTTTTAATGTATCAATTTATTGCATATGTCAGTACATAAAAATAGAAAAGTGTTTTTTGTAAAATTAACTTTATTGTAAAAACCAACTAGAATGATAATGAAAAACTTTGCCACAATTAGCACATATACAATAACATTTATGCTTTGTCTACAAAACTTAAGAATACCTTATAAGACAGTTTTGCCTTAACTATATATTAAAGAAAAATCAAATAAAAAGCTTGCATCTCATAATCAGTGACTGTTTCTGAATTCAAAACATAAGTGTTATTTAGAACTTCAATATGCTATCTCTATTTATGCTTCTGTGGGGTTCTACTCTAAATTATACAAGCAGGATGGCATTGCAAATTATACCTAATGGGATACATCAGGCTGATCCCACTACATGCAAGAGGCACTGATTTTATATTTGGCAGAAGTGCCCCTAGCAAAATCACCTGTCATTAACAAAAATAAAAATGTCTTTTTCAAGAACTGATGAAATACAAATGGAGGTACGTCTGCATCTTTTTGCTAACAGAAAAGACCATCTCTTGGACTCTCAATTCTGCCTTGCATTCTTCACTGTGATCATCCAACATGACCCAATTACTAGCTTAGAGATGCTGATATGCATATTTTGTATAAGTAGTTAATCCTTCTGCCCTTCAGCTGACAGATTGTCTGTAGCCTACCAAATGCATTTGTGCTCTATTTCTAATTTTACCTGAGAAATGGACATGAGGGCAGCTAAACCAGTTAATGTTTCTCCAGAAGAAACCACAGCTTATCTCTCTGCATTTCACAGTTCAGAAACAAATTCTGGGAATGTAAACTTGGGTTAGTAGGAAGCCTCAAGTATTTCCACTAATTAAAACCACACACATGTGTGCACACACAAGGTTTTATGCTTCCTTACAAGGAACTCTACTGCTACAGCTGTTCAACTCCTGACCCCTCCCTAGGAACTTTGTTTTTATTTTTTTTGAGATTTTTTTTAACTTAAATTTCCTCTTACATAACAGAAACTTCCTTTAATGAACATATTTAAATCAAGGCTTTCTTACAAGCCTGTGAAAAGAACCTGACTTCTTCCCAAACTAGAAATTTCTATCTACAGGACAAATATTTGGGAAACATCTATACACAAATGGGTAACTGTTATGGAAAAACATATAATGGTATTAAATAAAATAAATGCAACAGTAGCATAACACACCATTTGGCAATTTAAAATTATTATTATACTCCTTGCAGTTCAGTTTTTAGCAGCAGGTAACTGTGGTTTCCATCACACAGTCCATGAAATAAAAACAAGTCTTCACTTGTCAGAACAAGTTTCTTACCCCTTCTTCCTCCCTCCCTCCCTTAAAGAATTGTACGCAGAGCAGTGGAATATTTGCACAAAAACATCACCTCCCTCCCATGTTCCTCAGTGGACTTCATAATCAATGCAATGAAAAACAGAATAATAACATTCACTCACAAGTGTATGTGGTCAACCCACTAAGTGAGAAACAAAACTGTGCATATGTGGAAGGCAGAAGAAACCACGTAAGTGTAAAGGATGCATACATGACAAGCGTGTCAACTCACACCCAATACCTGCAAAATTAAAGTTTCCTGCAGACAATATAGTGAAAATATATGGCTTGATAATAAAAAGTACTGTTTAGATACAGCCCACTTTGAAGAGTTTCAGATTGACATAATCTAACACCACACATTTGACTTTGTCTTAGGAACTGTGTGCTCAAACAGGAATACTTCATTTGTATATGAGTACCATAAAATACTAGGGGTATTCTGGGGTTAAGAGTTTTGTTTTGATTGGTGGGAAGTGAGTTAAAAGCCATGTTACTTTAGAAACTGATGCTTTGTGAACCCCCACCCACCCCCGCCCAATGGTATTTAATGTCAAGATATGACAACTCCTGAAACAATTACTTTCTCTTCAGTCTCCAACAATTAATCTACTCTTTTGGTTTTATGAACTGAATTTTAGAAAAGCAGTATTTGCTAATTTTCCTTCTCTGCCTCCACCTCTATTCTAAACCGATGTGAAGTAGATGAAACAATCTATGCAAGCAGCTCATATCTCACTGTAGAATACACCAGGGAAAGGCAATGCTACATCTATTAACTCCCTTCTGCTATACAAACACAGCCTCATCTCCCAGCCCCCAGTCAAACTGCTCCAATATACTTTGCCCAAGTACCCCTCTCTCCAAAAGAAAAAACCAAAAAAAATACCACCACCGCAAGGCTAAAAAGAGTTTTGGTTTCACTCAGATTGAAAAGTATGCTCTATGTTTTCATGTCTATAGATCCACAAAGATGTACAGTTTTATTCAATCAACTCTAAGAAAACCCTAATAAGATACTTACCAGAGAAAGCAGCAACTTCTGGTATGCATATATTTATTTTAAAAACACCCCCCCCCAACAAAAACAAAGAACCCACCAAAAAATCTCGTTTATGAAAAGATGTATCATCCTATCTGCAAACTGCTGACAACTACTATCCACATGTACATAAGAACTATAATTCTATTAGGAGGCATAACCATTAAGGCACCAGTTCAGGAAAGCAGTTTTGTTCAACCAGAGAACTTAAGCACAGGCTTAAAATATGACTGTCCCTCAGGAAACAGATTTTAAGTGTGTGCTGCTTTTCTGAATCAGGACAACATGGCAGAAAAGTTCCCTTAAAAATTTGAATCCAAAGGGCAACTTTACAGATTGTGTGGAAGATTCCAATTTGTTCTTTTCATAAAAAAAAATATTTTGAAGAGGCAAACTCAGCTGCAGCAGATGAGTAATTAAACCTGCAGAAGAGATCTAAACAGCTCCCACACTCCATTAGAGACTGAGTGAACAGCATGTCTTTGATCACAGAATCATCCAGGTTGGATGGGACCTTCAAAGTCATCTAGTACATTCATCAAGCTAACACAACCACCCCTAAACCATATCCCCAAGTGCCACATCCAGATTACTCTTGAACAATTCCAGAGGTGGTGACTCCACTGTCTCCCTGGGCAACTTAGTCCAGTGGCTAATCACTCTTTCAGTGAAATTTACTTTATAATATCTAATTTCAACCTTCTTTGATACAAGACCATTTCCTCTCATCCTTGCACTTGAAACATGGCAGAAGAGGCTGATTCCCACTTTGCTACAGCCTTCTTCCAAGTGGCTGTCGAGCAATAAGGTCTCCTCTGAGCCACCTTTTCTTCAGACTACATACCACCATATTCCTCAGCTGCTCCTCACAAGACTTGTGCTCCAGAGCCTTCCCAGCTCTGTTGCCTACCTCTCCAGCACCTCAATGTCCTTCTTGTAGTGAAGGGCCCAGAACTGAGCACAGGACTTGAGGTGTGGCCTCACCAGTGCCAAGTACAGGGGGACAATCACTGTCCTGGTCCTTCTGGCTACACTATTTTTGATACAGGCCGAGATGCCAATGGCCTTCTTGACCATTTGGACGGACTGAGGGCTTACATCCAGCCAGCTGTTGACCAGCACCTCCAAGTCTCTTTTCTGCTGACCAGCTCTCAAGTCACTCCTTCCCCAGCCCGTAGTGCTGCATGGGTTTGTGGTGACCCAAGTGCAGGACCCAACATCTTGTCTTGCTCCAGTCAATCAGTATCTGCAGAGCCTTCCTACCCTCAATGATATGACCATCTAGGACTTTCTGGTCGTTTTCATTATCCTTACCGTAACAACTGTACACATTTATGTCTAATCATGTGTTCACTGGTAATTATTTGAATTTGTTTCTTTGGAAGGTAAAGGGCACACTTAACTACACCAGTGTGAACGTCTGAACACAAAAAACTAATTTTACTTTGTATTACCCATTTTGCCTTAAGAAATACCACCTCAAATGCACAAGCAGACTAGTACTAACAAATAGTTTGCCTGTACACTAGTAAGGAGAGCTTGAGGCAGAAAGGAGCTTAGATTGCATTGATCTCTTTCAGAAAGTTACTTCTATTTTCTATAGAGAAATTGCCTGGGTAAAATCCTGAAGTCACATACAACCTTCTGTGCACTATCATAATACAAATAGAAAATAAGGAAAGTATCTTTTCATCTTCAACTGCAGTTTGACATATGTAAGTTTGCATAACCATAGAAACCAGTAATAACCCAGGATAGTATACCTGCAAGTATACTCTACCATTTATGTTATTTTATATTATTTAGCACATTAAAGACTTCCCACTTTGCATAATATAAAATTTCAAGAAATAAAACACTAATCTCATGCATGGCACACTTTAAATAAACTCTAAGAGAAGCAACAAATCATTGTGCTAACCATGGCTGTCCAAAAAGCTCACATACAGCAGTGAATACCGAAGAGCCTCCCGTTGTTCTAAATACATTCTGTACTACTTTTGTAGCAAGTTTCTTTTTTTTTTTCTGTTGTACATATCAAACAAATGGAATATATGGACAGAGATACCAAAAAAGTATGAGAAAGACATAAAATGGTTCATTTACAATGCTGCAAATGTAAAAGTTATCTGGAACACCTTAATAAAATATCAGACCTTTCCAAGTTTTAATTTCACTCTTTAGGCAAGTACAGACATGACATACATTTAAAAACAGACATTCTTTTACCACTTATCACGAATCAAGGTACAGTGCAGGTACTTGCCCCACCCCAAAGAAGAATATCAACTATATTATTGTTACGTTAGATGATGTTTTCGCCATTTCTTCAGGGGAGTGACTCTTTATTACTTCTTTGATGAACTGTTCAAGTGCAGTGAAATAACCCTGGCACTGCCAAGTGTCATTGTGAGTTCCATCAGGAAATATCGCCAATCTCTTAGTCCGAGCTGGGGATAATTCATAAAGTTGCTTCATCATAACTGGTGGAATTAACTGGTCAGACAACCCAGAGATGAAGAGAGAAGGCATTCTGCACTGAGAGATTTTTCTGTAGGATAGAAATTTGTTTTTGTAGCACCATAGCGGAAGATATCTCATCGGAAAGAAAGAGAACAAAGTGCTGGCCATGTATGGGATGCTAAGAAAGGTGTTCTCCACCACAATGGCAGAAATCCTATGGGAATTTTCAGAAGCTAAGTGAATAGCTACTGCTCCCCCCAAGGAACGGCCAAAAAGAAAAATTTTTGTTTTATCAAGATCAGACCGAGTCATCACATAGTCTAAGACAGCCTCAGAATCTAAGTACAAGCCTTCTTCACTTGCTTCTCCTTCGCTTTTGCCATACCCTCTATAATCGACCAGAATTAAGTTGACTTTCAGGTTTACCAGCATTAACAAAGCATTTGGCAACCTGTGGCCAATGTTGCCTGCGTTCCCGTGAAAGTAAATGATGGTTGGAGAATACGCTGCGTTGTCCCCTGTGTATCTCAGCAGGATAAGATTGAGAAGAACTCCATCTTTGGTTTTGATGAAGATGTTTTCATGTGGTATACCAGTAGGCATAGGAACATAAAGGCGTGATGAAGAGGGCTGCTCAGGAAAGTAAAGCAGAACATCCTGGAATTTATATAATATACCCGCTATTGATACAAATATTAATATAAGGAGTATAATGCCTCCGTACAAGTGAAAAGTCACTATCAAGGGCAAAAGACAAATACGGCAGAGACTCCAAGACCAGGAAGCCAAAGCTAGTAGCCATCTTTTAACAAAGGTCCAAAGCATCCATGATTTTTCCATTGTAGAAGTCAGTGATCTTTTACTCCAAGTAAATCCTGCAAAAGAACCCAAATGTATACATATAAATACAGGGAAAAGAAAAAGGTAGCAATGTAAGCATTTGTACTTGCAGAAGATTAATGGGAAGTCCATGTATTGGAACATTAACATAAAACTGGGTGGCAAACTCCCCTTGAACTTTTGGAAACCATTTGACTCCGTAAAACAAGCAGAAATGCAATCATAAGGAAAGGCTTTTGAACTCTTCAAAATCCATTTACAGTATTTCTGCAGGCAGTCCATTAACAGCACTAGAGGACTGGTTGACTGAGACCACAGTAACTTCTGCTTTCCCTCAGACTTTCCTACTAAGCAAGAGAACAACCATACAGACTGTATCACCAGTTTGTAAAAGCTGCTCACGTAAGTAACTCTAGAATTCAGAACACAAACGAAAATAGCCTTTATTTCTAAGATGCTAAGTAGCATGCAGTAAGGCTGTGCACATCACTGCAGCCAGTGGAGGCTCACCACACATCCCTGCACTGCTATGGGTTAGCGGTTGCCTTTCAGCATCTCAATCAACTGTGGTTACAGAGCATCACCTGAACTGCTCAGAAGAGACACTCCTCTATATTAAGATACCACACTGTAGTTACATTTATGACAGCTGTTTTTTTTTTCTATATTTTGATTACTTTGGATTTATAACAGTCATTTTCCACTATCAGATCAGTAATCTGCATTAAGTCTGTAGCAGAATGGAAGATTTTATCATCATGCAAGACCACTGAAAACAGTCAGTTAACTACATTATTCTCTGGTCAATGAAAAACACTACTGAAAATACCAAACATGAAAACAGACTCATGACAAAAGCATATACACAGTATAAAATGAGGAGGATGATGTTAATGACAATGGATTAAACCTTCTTTCCAACCAAAAGTTACGTCTCCTAGCATCCGTACAACATCTCACAGTGTTCCCTCCTGGTTAATATGGAAACAGACAAAAACTGCCAAACCTACACAAAAACTACAGTAACCATTCAGTCACCACTGAATTGAATAATCACACTACCTGGAAGGGACAACATAAACTCACTTGTTTGAGAACACTAAGCTATATAAGAGATAATAGTTACACTTTAGACACAAAGTTTTAATCTCCTAAAATGATATAGCACAGCAATAATCTGAATTCAAACTCCAAAGGAGTTTGACATGAAGACATGCATCCAAGCATTTTATACCAGTCATCTTGGTAGGCTCAAGTGATAAAAGGTGACCTCTGCAGATACAGCCTTTGCATTCCACAGATATAAACACCCAATCTGATCAGGAAAATCTGACATCTCTATTTTATGCAAAAATTAGAAATAAAAATAAATACGTCACATTTAAAGATTCATGTATTAACCAAACTCAATGTGATATTAAGCTTTTATATATTGTATCTACTTCAAATACAAAAAAGCCTGGTGAAATATAAAACAGTCTACAAGAGCAGTTCTCAACTTTGTTCCCTTATATTACTTATAAGGTCATGTTTATTATCCATATCCAAGTATGCACAAATACTATCTATAGGAAAATTTAATTTTTGTGATCATTTCCCTTGAAAAGAACTCACAATGATTAGAAAACATATAAAGTACTACTTCAATTTCTAAGAGAACTCCCTAAAGAAGTTAAACATTTCTTGCATTACATTTCAAGACTATACGAATATTGTTAATGAGACAGTAAAGCCATTCTTACCTACGCTATTCAACATTTTGCTGACTTTGTTTACAAAATGACAGCAACTCCAAATATGCTTTCTGAACAAGATATTCACAAGAGTAAGAGACCAACTGTTGAACAAAACTACTAAGAGACAAAGAATTAATAAAAATCTCACTTCAAGTGATGAAGTTTTGCAGTGGCTATCCCACTTAATATTATTTGGAGACTGATACACACAGCTGATTTCATAAGCCATCTTAGTTTCATGAGAAGGGCACCGCTTCTATCTTTATTTCAGCAGGCTAATATCAAAATATTATACTACTGAGATAGTGCTACTGTGCGATTACTTCTGATATATATACATATATACACACACATATATGTAGGTATGTATGCATATATATATAGGTATATACAAATACTTTGCTACTGAAACTGCAAAGCCAGTACATCCTACAACTAAAGCTCAACATACAGTAAGTAGTTAACAGGAAGAGCAAACTACACAGCCACAAATGTTTCACGCTCACTACATATTTAAATAAAGCTGACTACTCTGTAATATTGAACAATTACATTACTACTAAAGCTTTTTTCCCAGCTGTATGAAACTTCACTGGTTCCATTCATTTCCAGGCCTTCACATCTTGTTGCAAGATTTGTTAGCTAGGAAACTGAGACAAAAATTTTTCCTAGGTTCCTCCCCACCTTTCAATATCAATTAAAAGATCACTGGAGCAGAAAAGGATGGTTACTCAAACAAGCACACAGGCCAAGAAGAGACTCTAAGCCAAATCAATACAATCTCTCTCTCAATAAAGCTACAACCCACACTTTCTGCGGAGCTCAAAGCAACAGACCTTCCAAACACTATCTTGGACAGCAGATGATGATACAAACAGAACAAAATTTCCACTTGAAGGACAGAAATAAAAAGGGTAAGCTAATATAGTAATATTCAGTGAGCAGTAAGGTCAGCACTTTTTTGAAGTGTATGAGATTTGAGTGTTCAACACACTGCAAGCCAATACACACACACACAAAATTCTCTTCTTGGTCTTTATTTCCCACCCTGGTGTGCTAGATGGGAAGTTATAAACCTTTAAAGCAGTTTACAGTGTAACATCTTATGATGCAAATACGCTGTCATGAACTATGAAGAGCATGTGTTGCATTTCTCTTGCATCTCTAATTTTGTGACTAATAGGGGGCCAGAATAATTTGGAAAAGGCATGAGAGTGGAAGAACAGTCTACTTAGACTTTGATATCTGACGAGGCCAACTTAAGAAACAGAGCAGACCCATCACCTGGACAAACTTGATCTCTCTCTAGACAAGACTGCTTCTGTTCCTAGACTAGAACAACCAGTCATGGACTTGCCCCATAACTGTCTAATGTCCCAGTTATATCAAGAAGCATTCAACCCTTTAAGTTCTTGGAGGGCATTCTTGCTTCACTAAAAAAAAAAATTATTTTTTTGGAAGAAATATTGTATTACAGCACTGTATTTTACATAATTGTTGTAACTTTGAAAACAAGATTTTCCTATAACAAGGAGTTACATCCCATTTTACAGCATTCACAGTATTTTGCAATCACTCATTACTTAAACTAAGTAAAAGGCTAGGTATATAAGCATAAGGTCATTTAAAAATTTCTTTTCCTCTTGTCCCTCTGATAATGTGCATTAGAAAAGCTAGCCTTTGGGAATCCTGATACTTCCTACAAGTATTTATTTGGTGATGCTTGTAAGCTTAAAAGACAAGCAGAAGACAGTACCGAAATACAAAGCTTTATTGTGGAAACCATTGCCACATAGGAACAGCAATGCAGCCCAGCTCAATGTCAAGACCTCATGAAAGTAAGACTTAGCCAGACTGCTGTTGTACCTTTGGCTTAAACTGGTATGGAACTGTCTTGTCTTTCAAAACAGGACATTTGCAAGTGGTACGTTTCAGCTTTGTGTTGGGATACACACATATGTTGATAACCACACACACACACCTCCCTGTATCTATACATCTCCGCTGCTGAATCCACAGCCTAGGAACTGTTGCAGACCTCTGTGTTCTATCAGATGAGCTACAAGTCCCAAACTTAAGTAGCTACTGAAAATACAAATCACTCACAATAAAAATTTTGAGAAGAAAAACCCTCTTTACGATCAAAGTGTTTTAACAATATTCTATTCTGCCCTAATGCTATTTTTAAATGGTTAACACCATTGTCAACTGAAAAAAAAATCACAGAAATTCAAGTGTATATTTAAATTACTGGGGAACAATTTTCCGTTCATTTTGAATGGCAGCTGAAATTACTCTTGTATCTGCCACAGGTTCTGTTATTTTGCCTTTGTCTACATTTTTAATATTAAACAGTACTATTTGCATACACTAATCATATCATAAAACATTTACCTTTAGATGTGATGATTTCCCAGGCTTCATCTCTGCCTGAAAGACAATTCCATTTATGAATTTTGAGTAAAATTGTTTTGAATTACACATGTAATTTACTGTTTATCTTGTTACTTGAAAGAAGATTGACAAGTGATAAAAGCCAAATCCCCTAGAAGTTACAACTGCTTCACTAATGAAACTGTGCATCTCATGCTCCTCCTAGCAAACTGAATGCTTGTTTGAAACATTTGACAAACTCGAAAACATCTTATAATGAAGCTCAATAATCACAATGAAGTGTCCTGGACTACATACACAACACACAGTATATGACAATACTGTAATATTATAATAATATACATATATAATTATAATAAATTTACTAATAACATAGTATATATACATAGTGCATAAAAACATTACATTTTCTCCTTAAAACTAACTTTTAGTGCCCAAGTAGCTTTAAAGTTAGTGCTAAGAAGGAAAATCAGGTGTTTAATGGCTGCTTCCTCATTAAAGAGCTCTAAAAAACAGTTGTCTTAACACTCACTGCAATCCTTTGGATTTCAAAGCAAACAAACAAAAACAAAACAAATAATTCTCTGTGTTCTTAAGAAATATCTGACAACATCCGTTTGTCTCCACTTCCTTTTCCTAGACTCTACCCACTCCAGATACAGACATGATTTGCACAAGCATTACATTTAATCATATTTATTCAGAAGACATCTGTAAGTAGGAATATTAGGTCCTCAACTATAAAAAGATAGTTTCAGAGGGGAAACTGATCCAGAAGAAAACACACAAGTTAGTAAGGACCAGAAAAATAGACTTTCTTCGTACTAAAATCCTACAGACACACACACACAAAAAAAAAAACACCCACAAAAAAAAAACAAAACCAAACAAAAAAAAAAAAAAAAAAAAAAAAAAAAAAAAAAAAAAAAAAAAAAAAAAAAAAAAAAAAAAAAAAAAAAAAAAAAAGGAGAAAACACCAAAGTAGAGACTCCTAACAAAGGAAAAAGTACAGTAACATCTTAAGCGTCACACATTTTACAGCTCTGGCTTTAAAATCAATGAGGCAAGGCACTTGTCCTACTTATTTCAAACAGCCGACATCCACAGCTCTGCATCAAGTTGTACATACTGAGAACTGAAAATGTTTTCCCCTTAACTCGCGTGACACTTCTCCCAACTGACAAACGGTTCAAAGTATCACGAAAACTCAATGTCTCGAATTAGGATGATACTGGGTAAAAAAAACCCCAGTCTACAACAAACCAAGGCTGGCTATACGTTAGCTTGGAACGTTAACTTTCTAGGGACCACAGGCTCCTAAAACGGTAGTTTCGAAGCTTGTTAAATTGCTGCTTTTTTGACTTACGAGAAACACCCAGCTCAGCCTTTTCCAAACAATCACCTGGCCCACTACGAACACTAGTTACCATCAGCCCCACCTTCTACATGCACCCATTTGCAGGAATTGTTCCATCTGGCAGTGGAGACAAACGAAACACCGGAATGAGACCTTGCTGCCAAGAACCTTAAGATCTCCCGGGGCTTAGCAGGAAGGCACCTGCAGGAACTTTTAGCGGCGCTGGCAAGGGAGCAGCTCCTCGGCAGCGACGTCCCGCTCTGCGAGCACAGGAGCCGCACACCGCCCGAGACAATGTCCCCCTGCCGCAGCCCCAGGGAAGAGCAGGGTCCATCCCGGCGAGACCCCAAACCGAACCCGAAACGCGCCGGCCGCCCCCGCCACCCCGGCTCCCCCCGGCACGGCGCGGCCTCAGGGGCCGGCACCGCCCCCCTCCCGTGCCGCGGCCGCGGCGGGCCTCAGGCGCCGCCAGACCCACCCGCCGCATCGTCCCGGGCGCCGCCGGTGCCTCGGGCCAGCGCAGACCCCGACGCGCAACTTCAACCACCGCTCCTTCCTCCCGAGGCAGGAAGTCAGCGCAGCCGCGGTTCCGCTTCCAGGGCACAGCCCGGCCGTTCTCCCTTCTCTCCCCGCCTTTCCCCGCCCCGGGCTCCGCCACCGTTCCCCACCCCGGCGCGGGGGAGGAGCGCGGAGTGCGGCGTCACCGGACCGGCCTCCTCTTCCGGGGCTGTGGGAAGCCGGTGTCAGCCCGGCCCCGCAGGTAGCCGCGGTTCCCCGTGCGTGTTCCCTGGGGTGGCCGCTCCTCCGTCCTCCCGGCTGTCTGGTCCCGCGCGGGGCGGGCAGTGCCCGCTGCCCCGCGCTGTGGCCATGGCAGGCTGTGCTGGGGGTGTGGGGTGCGCCAGGGCGGTCCCTCTCCGGTCCCCTCGGACACCGCTGCCTCCGCGGGCACGGAGCAGCCGGAGGGCAAGGGCCGAGGCGGGTGCTGTCGGGGGCAGGCTGCGTTCTCGGGGAAGGTGGAGGAGGAAATCGGTCTCCGAGCACTGAAAGCTCCTGCCTGGGCAGCAGCGGGACGGGAGCGCGGTGCCGTCTCCTGCCGTGCAGACCTTTGTCTAGCTGATGCCAGTGCTTCAGTGTCGCAACCTCGCTGCTGAGTTTGACTCTTAAATGAGGAATCAGCTGGCGACCTTTAAGTTAGTGGTTAGGTCTTAGGTAGAAAAATGAGAAAAAACGTAAATCCTAGTTAGAGATGGGGGGTTTTTTTTAGACAGAATAAGGCATTTTGTTTATATAATTTTGTTCTGTTCCCAGTGAAAAACAGACTGATGGCTTCTGCACCTGTTTCGCAGACTCCTCCTAAAAAAACGGTGGCCGCTCATGTGCCTTTTGCAGATCTGTGTTCTACTCTGGAGCGAATACAGAAGTCCAAATCTCGTCCAGAGAAAACCAAGTATTTCAAGGATTTTCTGGATTCTTGGAGGAAATTCCATGATGCGCTTCATCAAAAAGAGAAAGATGTCACAGATTCCTTTTACCCAGCTATGCGACTTATTCTCCCACAGTTGGAAAGAGAAAGAATGGCATATGGAATTAAAGAAACTATGCTTGCGAAGCTCTACATTGAACTGCTTAATTTACCAAAAGATGGAAAAGATGCTGCAAAGCTTTTAAATTACAGAACGCCTACAGGCTCACGTGGAGATGCTGGAGATTTCGCAATGATTGCATACTTTGTGCTAAAACCTAGGAGCCCAAAACAAGGCAGACTGACAATAGAACAAGTCAATGAACATTTAGATGTGATAGCTAATAATAATGCTGCTAAAAACAAGGGTCAGTTAAAGAAAAGTCTTCTTCAGTTAATTACCCAGAGCACAGCACTGGAACAAAAATGGCTTATCCGAATGATTATAAAGGATCTAAAGCTTGGTGTTAGTCAACAAACTATATTTTCCATTTTTCATCCTGATGCTGCTGAATTGCACAATGTTACTACTGATTTGGAAAAAGTTTGCAGACAACTGCATGATCCCTCTGTCTCACTTAGTGATGTTTCTATCATGTTGTTTTCTGCCTTTAAACCAATGCTTGCTGCTATTGCGGATGTCCAGCAAATTGAGAAACAAATGGGTAACCAGACATTCTACATAGAAACTAAGCTGGATGGTGAACGTATGCAGATGCACAAAGATGGGGATGTGTACAAGTATTTTTCCCGAAATGGGTTTGACTATACTCAGCAGTTTGGTGCTTCACCCCTTGAAGGTTCATTAACGCCATTTATTCATAATGTATTTAAGAGCAATATACAAAATTGCATTCTCGATGGTGAAATGATGGCTTACAATCCTGAGGCACAAACTTTTATGCAAAAAGGAAACAAGTTTGACATAAAAAGAATGGTGGAGGACTCTGATCTGCAGACCTGCTTCTGTGTATTTGATGTATTGATGGTTAATGATCAGAAGTTGGGGCATGAAGTACTAAGCAAAAGATATGAAATCTTAAGTAGTGTATTTACCCCAGTAAAGGGCAGGATACATGTTGTCCATAAGAGAAGTGCCAGAACAAGAAAAGAAGTAATTGATGCTTTAAATGAAGCAATAGATAAGAGAGAGGAAGGAATTATGGTGAAAGATCCCATGTCCACCTACAAGCCTGACAAACGTGGGGAAGGCTGGTTGAAAATCAAGCCAGAATATGTCAATGGACTAATGGATGAACTGGACCTTTTAATTGTTGGTGGTTACTGGGGGAAGGGATCTCGTGGTGGAATGATGTCTCATTTTCTATGTGCTGTTGCAGAGACGCCCCCTCCAAATGAAAACCCAACCATTTTCCACTCCATTTGTCGTGTTGGCTCTGGCTATACTATGAAAGAGTTGTATGATCTAGGCTTGAAACTGGCTAAACACTGGAAACCCTACCATAGGAAGGACCCTCCTGGTAACATTTTGTGTGGAACAGAAAAACCTGAAATGTACATTGAACCTTGCAACTCTGTCATAGTTCAGATCAAGGCAGCTGAGATTGTTGACAGTGATATGTACAAAACTCACTGTACTTTGAGATTCCCCCGAATTGAGAAGATAAGGGAAGACAAACAATGGTACGAGTGCATGACTACAGACATGTTAGAAGACCTCAGAAGCAAAGCACAAGGAAAGCTGGCATCTAAGCACCTTCATGTAGATGGGTATGATGAGCCACAAGAGAAGAAAAGGAAAACTGTTTCAAAGGTGAGGAAGATAATTGGAATAGCTGAGCAATTTAAAGCTCCTGATCTTTCTAGTGTAAGCAAGGTTTCAAATGTATTTGAAGACGTTGAGTTTTGTGTTATGACAGGAATGGGAAAATACTCAAAGTCTGAGCTGGAAAGCAAAATAGCCCAATGTGGTGGCAGTGTGGTACAGAACCCAGGGCCAGAGACTTACTGTGTCATTGTAGGAGCTGAGAATGTCAGAGTGAAAAACATCATTGCTTCCAACAAATACGATGTGGTGAGGGCAGAGTGGCTTCTTCAGTGTTTTCAAACCAAAATGCTGGTGCCTTGGCAACCAGCCTTTATGATTCACATGTCTCCCGACACAAAAGAACATTTTGCTCGTGAGTATGATTGTTATGGAGACAGTTACACAGCAAACACAGATGTTGTGCAGCTCAAGGAAGTGTTCTCAAGAATGAAAGACAGTAAGGCAATGCCTCTGGACTTGATTGCAGAGCTAGAAGAACGTTACTGGTGGAACAGCTGTCAGCTCAGTATATTCAGAGGAAGCAGTATTTATGTGGACTGTTACGCTGTTGTTAATGAGCCCAAAAGCAAAATCCCTGGAACTACACTATCAATTAGAGCTTTGGAGCTCCGTTTTTATGGTGCAAAAGTAGTTTCTCACCTTGAAGAGGGTGTCTCCCATGTTGTTGTAGGAGAAGATCATTCACGGGTAGAAGAGATGAAAGCACTTAGAAGAACATTTGGGAAAAAATTTAAAATGGTATCCGAGCTGTGGGTAATACACTCAGTGGAGGAAGGAGTCGCAAAGAATGAAAATCAGTACTTAGTTTAAAGCAGTTTTTAAGATGGGAGCAAAGGCATCATTGGTCTCGGATTTTGTGAGGTTGCCCTAATTTTTTTTTGTGTTTTCATGTCTGTTTGAAGCTGGCTCTGGCTAAATAACACTGAATTGCTGAAATCAGAGGAAGGCTTTTAATTTTACTGTTGTGGAAGCAAGAGGATGCTAAGCTATGTTGGAGAGAAAAAACTGCCACAAGATAAATAATTCAAGCCTCTTAATCCACAGACAGGTCTCAAGAGAGATCTAAAATTTTACATGAATAAAATATGTTTGAAACTGGCTAGCTTGTTTTAGCTTTAATAATGCTTGCCTCCACTGTTCAAAGTGGAGACAATAATTTATTATTTTATGGAGATTCTGCTATTTATCTATTGTTTAGTTATCGATTTGTAATCACGTTCATGTTTTTGTGGACTTGTTTTGTATGTATTCCATATGCTACAGAATTCAGTAATTTATAAACTTAATCTGGACTATTTTAATTTACTAACATTGGTTTTAGCATTAAGCACCACACAGCCTCGGAAGCACTTTGATTTTAGGATATTGTGTAGATCCCATGTTTCTCTGTGTAAATAGCCTTTGTACAAAAGAACCTAAACTTTTCATTGAGGTGGTAATGAATTAATAATGACCTATATATGTATGAAATACAAATCAATTACTTAAAAATTGCAATAACCTCCTGTGCTTGTTACAGTTTAACTGTGAATTGTGACAGGACTAGACTTTTACAGTTAACCATCAGTTTATCTTTTAAAAATGCTTCTTAAGCCATTGTAAGATTAATTTCCAAATATCCAGTTCAATGTATATTTTAACAATTACTAAATAAAATCTATTTTTTAAGTCTGCCTGGTATTTATCTTTAAAAATAAATCATTTTAAAAAGCACAAAACTTAATTTCCTATTTTACTGTTAGATAATCCATGCATTAAATTTGAGGGGAGAAAGGTTGAGGCCTCCTTTCTTGTTATGTCAACATTGGTATCAAATAGAAGTAAACTTGGGCAGACCACACAGAGTCTGTCTCTTTTTTCACTGCTTTCCATGGTCATGTTCATGCAAAAGTTCCTGTAAAAAGAATTGGGAATTCTTACATGAAAGGTTTATTGAAGTATTGGTTAATTGGAATTGTATTGATATCTCGTAGTGTATTAGCAGCTCCCTTATTATTTGAAGTATACTCAATAGGTAGAATGTAATAGCCACTGTCCACAAATTTCCTGTCACCAGGCCTGCTTTGCTCTTTTTCTCGAGTGGGGCTGGTATGGTGGGACTGTGCTTTTTGTTGGTGAGGATAGTGCCTTGCTGTTCCCTCAGCATCCCTCGTGGAGCAGCCTGCTTGCACCCCTTGACCCAAATTAAAGGGATTTGAATGAACAAAGGAAAGCCTCGCTTCTCTCTGTTATGGAAATCCTCACCTTTGTTTTGTCCCCCTGATATTCATCTGGTCTTTAGTTTGGATGTGAATGCCTTTCCAGAACCAAATATAAAAATTGTGGAAAGTTTGTCACCTTTTTACTGTAGTACATCTGTTTGGTGAAACACTTAAAAACTCTGTGGTTCCTGTTGCTCAATTTCCACTTACTCTTTTCTGAAAGAGTACATCTGTATGTTTTAAGAGTCTCTATTAATATCCTTGAAAAGCAGAAGATCCACTTACTCAGGTGAAATCAGTCAAAATCTGTCAGCTACAGTAAATAACAAGTAAGATGTACTATTCTGTTTATGGCATCTCAGTGATCTGCTGAGAGATTTTAAAAAGCTCTGTAGTTTGCTTGTGGGGTTTTTGTAATACTTTGTGTCACTCTTTCTGTTAAAATACAATCAAAAACCATTTAATCTTTCCAATCTGTATGTAATTGCAGCTTGAATTCTTTCAAAAGAGGGACTTGAAGTTATAAAATGTCATAAAGAGATTAAAAAATGTTCATTTGAAGGTGACTGGAGAACTGCCATTTAACACAGTTCAACTGAGCATAAAGCATCTCCAGCTGGTAACAGCTGTTGTACCACAAAACAGTAGCTGGGCCTGTAAAATTTTACAGTACTATTTTTTTGCTGTGAGGGGATAAGAATAAGAGAACTCTCTGTAAGTTTGACTTATTATACAAACCTAACAGTGAAAGAGCTTGTAGGTATAATTATAATGTTTGTCCATGTTCCTTTCTAGAAGCAAGGAAATTAAAGGCATCCACCTCAGAATTATTTTCTTCTAGAAAAAATATATTTAGCATTATTTTTGGATGTTATTAACAGATGTAGCTTTTCTTTCTTTGTAATTTTGGGGAGATTACCTTGAGAGAACATACAAGGGAGTTGAATTTACGTTCAAACAACAATAATTAATGTTCACAGCATATGTAATTGTATTTGAAAACTGATGTAATGTTTCAACATGTATAATTATCACTAGATTAGTGACAAAATAGATTTAAATTTATTCTTCTATTAATACTTTAGGTAGAAGAACTATGTAAAGCTATGAAACCAGAGTTCATTTTTCTCCCTGTCACACATAAAGTAAAATACATTTTTCAGGACTAAGTTGCCAGAAATAAGATACCAGGGGAAAAAAAAAAAAAAAAGGATTGTTATACACAAAATGAGTGGATATGGTGTGAGGGGTTGCATATTCCATTCTTTTGTCCTCAGTCTTTCCCAGAATAGAATGAATTCACATAGTCTGGTTCTGTATAGAGATGTACTAGTTAGAATAAGTTAACTATATACCTTTTTTTTGAAGTTCAGATTAATCTTTTGAAATAGATTCAGGTAGAAGGTTGTTTGTTTTGTTTTGTTTTTTATAGAAGTCCTTGTGGTTCTAATTCATATTTTTAGAATTTGTTTAGCATTTTGTGTTTCATTTTAGTACAAGACCAGCTTGATGGAGAAAAGTAGAGCTCTAGATGTTGTTTTTCTCAGCTTTTGGAAGCCTTCAGACACTTTCCTGTAATATTTTCATAGACAGCTAATGAAGTATGGGCTAGATGAATGGACAGGGAAATGGACTGAAAGCTGGTTGAAATGCCAGGCATGAAGAGTTGCAATGGGCACAAAATGGAACTGGAATTTTTGCTTAAAACTAGGAAAATTCTTACTGTAAGGATGGTGAAACACAGGAACAGGTTGCTCAGAGAGGTTGTGGAATCTCCATCTTTGGTGACATTCAGTATGCAATCAGCTACAACTTGCTCTACCTGACCCTTCAACTGGACAGCGTTTGACTTGATGATCTCAAGAGGTGTCATCCAGCCTCAATTGTTCTGTGAATCAGGTCTGAACTAAATTTCCCATTCTGATTTTAGGTGTCTTGTGAATGGTCTAAGTGTCAAGTAGTGAAATATACATTGCAAATTTAATGGATTTATTTTTTTTTAGTTTACAGGACAATAGATATTAGTATAGCTAACTCTATCAACATGATTTTTAAAGCTACACATTAAACTGGAGGAAAGAACAAAGCAAACCAAGAAAATCCAAAGAATAAACTAAATTGAGTTACAATTACATGAACATCCAGGTTGCTCAGTCTCCTGAGCAGTGGCAAGAACTGTCTAAGTGCTGTGTATAAATGTTTAAATACTAGCCATATCTAAGAGAACAGAAAAGCTGGTTTTCAATTTGAGTTGATATATAACTACCAATTGTGAAAGTGAAAACAGGCTCCAGTAATTTAACCCCTTTCATCTGATTGCCCAGTCTTGATTTGGGAGTGCTAAAGAAACAGCTTCTTTCTTGTGATGGTAGACTTGACAAACATAAACACTACAGATCCAAGGAGGAGGTAGGATTTCTCCCTGTTCTTGCACGTGGAAACCTCCTCCTGCAGCTAATATGCTACAGCCTCAGCAGTCTTTGCTAAGGCAGCAACACTAGCAAGCAGAGGCAACATGTTCTGTGAAATCTATGATTTTAGCCTGCACATCTTACACCTGCAGGTAATGCAGTAACTGTCTGGTCAAAGGCAGTTGGATGGGAGTTCCTGTTGGTGCATAAATATGTGTATTCAAGTAAAAGACAGCAAACAGATGTGTAACACAGCTAGTCTCAGCTAAGTTCTTGTGGTTGCTTTTTTCCTTCTCAGTCTCCCATAGCTTCTTTCTTGAAGTGGCCTCTTTTGACTGGTGTATTATAGATATTATATGTCAGACCTGTGTGCTGCCAAAGTGGAATGAATTTATACATATGGTTTAAAGGTAGTTCACATATCTCTCTCTTATGCTTCAACATGCCCTGTAAACATGTTCACATATAATTATACCAAGCATAGTTACATACATCTCGGATTTGGGGTTTTTGTTGGGTTGGTTTTTGTTTGTTGTTGATTTTTGTGTTGTTTTGGGGTTGTTTGTTTGTTTTGGGTTTTGTTTTTGTTTGGTTTTTAATTTTTATTTTACTTAAAATCTCTGAGTGCTATTAGAGTAATAAAAAAAGATTATTCAAAGGTAAAGTAAATATGAAAATGGTAAGTATCACATTGTTCAGGTCTCTGAACATGGTTGTATGAAGAGAAGAGAAATAAACAGGATAGCCAGTTTTGCTGATTACATCTCTCTGTAACTGAAACACAACAGGTGCTGGCAGTAGACTGCCTGACACACTGCTATAGCAGCAACCAGGGCAGAGCAGTGAGGTCACATGCATTAACAACATTCACAAAGTTAATAAATAAAAGACAGTTAAGAAAAAACCCACAATTTTACTCTTTTTTTTTTTCCTTCTGAATTATGTGATAACTTGAGAATATTTTTTTTTCTGTATCAATTATCTAAATTCTTATGCTTGGTGATGAAGAGCTCTATGAACAGAAAAACTGCTGCATACAGATCTCATACAGATTCCTGGCAGACACTCAGTAAAGCCATCTAAGGTGCAGTACAGATAATTAAATTTTTAAGACTGAAATATTTAATTCTTTTTAGTGACTGGGTGATATAAAGAAACATTTTACCACTAGGAAGAGACCTGGGTCTTAATATGTAATAGTGGGGGAGAAATATTCTGCTGTATGTGTTTTGGATAACCTGCCTTCCTGACCTGTGTTTTTGGAAGACACGGCCCATACAACCTTTCCAAAATCATACTTATATTTGCTCTCAGTGCAAAATGCTTTTAAAATTACATGCTTTGTAGTGGGTTGTCTTTGTTTATGAATTTTGGTCTGACTTACACAATTCTGTGGTTCATTCGGGGTGCTGAACCCTTGGCCCATGTTTTGGCTGCAGGGATGGACCGTGGCTCAGTCAGGACCCTGCTCTGGACTTCTGCAACTGCATGATTGTTGGTCCAGCATGTGAGTGAGCTCCAGGAATTGCATGGAAGGGAGGGGGATTTCTAAATCAGAGTAGCCAAAACCTGCTAGAGTGTGTGTAAATGTGCACACACATATAGACTGTATATATATCTATATATGTGTGTGTGTGTGCACATATATATAAATATATGTATAAATATTTAGAGAGAGAGAGAGATGTGATACTTAGGATGGCTCTCTTCTGCCCTCACTACTTATTATTCCTTCATCTTTAGCAATGCTGAGGAATGCAGAGGTCCCAGAAGTGGATGGGAAGGCTAGAGAACAAGAATTTGTGACAGTGTCGCAGAATTTGTACCTACAGACTGCCTCAGGCCAACACACCTACACACAGTCACTGGCATGGCTGTGCCTTACACACAGACCTCTTCCCATCCAGAAAATGCACTGTGGAAGTTTTACTTCGTCAGTAGAAACAAGAAGTTCCCAGGACTCAGCACAGACCATTTCTTGTATTCTGCTGCCTACACTAAACAGAAGTGGTTCCCAGTTCCAGCTCTTTCTGCTATATTGCCAACCACCACCAGCTGTTCTTCATTAACACAGCAGAAGTTCTCATTTCTTAAAATACTCTGGTCATGTAAAAGGTGTACCCTTAGCCTTGGTCAGGCCATCCTAATTGGTGCTTGATCACTGTTTTGGAGAATGTTATTTGGTCCAAACCAAGCTGCATTATGGACAATAGCATGGTAGTGGCAGGCCTGTGCCACTGATTTGTCTAGTCAGGATGAGGAATTGAGCCCAAATTGAGCATCTGACATGAAGAAGAGCCTTGAGACCATTAAAAATACATGCTATGCCCTGGATTATGTTCAGGAGCAGACAAGAAATGTAGGGGCTCGCTGGGTTTTGTGGTCTCTGAGCACAGACACAGCTCTGCTGCAGGTATTTGAGCTTGTGAGAAGACAAGTAAGTGTTCACGACTGGCCATGCAGTTATAGGTAACATCAGAACAAAATGAGTGCACAGAGGCTAAGAAAACAAACTACAGCTGCCTCTTAGGCTGAGGAGAGATAAGGAGTGCTGTGTTGACATAATCAAAGTGTTCTTTGTGCATCTCCAGCAAGGGCAGTGGCAATGCTTTGCTGCTGTTCACTTAAGCCTTCACCCAGAGTTATCTGCCCTTTGACTATATTCCAAAATTTCTGTAGGGAATTTCAATACTCATTTATTACTGCACAAAGGTTTTAGCAATCAGACAACACACAAATCACATTATCTTTTACAATTATATTAAAAGCTTACAGGAATTAAAATAGAGATTAAAATCATTTAGCAGCATTCACACAATAACAGATCCCCAAAGATCAGCACAGGCAATCAAACATTGGCAGGAAATAAATAGTTAGGCAGGTGGCCAGCACAGATAACTCAGCTCACCAGTATTCAAGCAGGAACGGCCTTTGCATTATTAGACAGCCTAATTTCCCCCTCCACACCACAACCACCTCCAGCCCCAGCCTCTCTTCTATCCTCCACTTACTCCTTTTAGATGAGGTTGCACCCTGAAGAATCCTGTCCTAGGTCTTGTTTTAAATGCTGTTGAAAGAGGGAGACGAGCTATTTCAATTAATATATTTATCAGGACGACTTGGAAGTTAGTAAAATGCAAATAACGTGGTAGCATTAAGCACCAGCATTAAGCAGTATGGGCTGTGCTGAAAATGGTGTGAAATAAATTCTGTGTATAAGACAAATAGGCTGGACTGGCTGTTTTATATGCATGAATATATTGTGAGCAGGTTCAAGATGATCAAAAGGAAGAAATAAGTTTTGCCAATATATCCTTCTAATTTAAATGTTGACCCATCAACATTATGTGCATCAACTTTCAAAGCAGGACTGTTTAAATTTGCTAACAGCCTCTGGAGGTCTTCAGAGAGAAATCATGTCTGCCTGTCTCCAGTTACTTGTACAAAAGCTTCCCTCACTTCCATGGTATCACACAGATCACTGATTTGGGTGTCCAGCCTGTTCACTGCAGCTGTAAGCTTAGTGCTCTGTGAAGACTTTCTAAGGTAAAGTGGGTCCTCTTCCCAGGAGTTCTTCTTTGTAAAATGGTCAGCACATACCCCAGAAATTCAGAGGAAGAAAGCTTGTCTTTATCTGTCCTACAGATATTTGTAAAAGTGAAATCTGATTCCCTTTGACTCTTCACACCTCTTTCTCATTGATGTTCTTAATCATGTATGATCCATGTTTTGGGAGAACAGTTAAAAGAGCTTTCACCCTTCTATATATTCCACCTCCTTCATCTGCAGTCTGTGATTTGAGTGTTTCCCAGGAATGGGAGTACCACGCTACTGTTGTGATGTACAGAAACATCCAGCTTCTTGATTCTCTGACTAATGGACCATTATACAAAAAGAGGCCTCTAGAAACTCCACAAACTGGATGAAACACTGTGTGAGAGACTGGACTGGTTAATAACTTAAACCATTGGCCTCTTAACTCCCCAGGTGCAGAGGGCAAGGCACACTCACAACAGGAGGCTACAGCTGGGCAATAAACAAGATAACGCAGTAGGCTGGTAAGAGGCAAATCCCATGAGGCGGGATAGTGCTTTTTGTCATGTCAGTGTCCTCCCTTACATAATGCCTCAGGTATGAAAACTCCCCTCCAGGGAAGTATCTGGACATTCACAAGTAGCCTGAAGGTATTTGCCCCTTCTGTTGGTTTATTGTTGACTCAGCTCTACTGACCTGAGAGGCAGCTGTAAGGTCTTAATCCACCAAAGTCTCCCGAAGTGTGCCACGATCCACAACATTACATCCTTCACTGCAAACTCTAGTAATCCTACCTTCATGCCCCAGGGGAGGTACCTGGGCATTCCCACCTGAACCTGAGCACATATAAACCCTGTGGAAAGTTTTCTGTGGGTTTCCCCCACCCCTGATGGATCAAGACAGTGACCATCGCTTTGACCAACAGACTTTGAAGTTGCAACAGTCTTGTGGCAGGATCCAACAGGTGACTATACACCTTTCTACTCTTTGTCTTTCTTTTTTACTATTTCTTTCTATCTCTATGTCCATCTATCTGTCTACCTCAGAATTACTGGTAAATAAAAATCTGTATTATTGACTTCAGCATATGGTCTCATTTGCACCTTATTTCAGGCAGTAGCATCTCTCTAATAATTTTAATAATTGGACCTGAACCCACTGTTAAGGGCAAAGAAACATCTCATTTAATTTACTTCTTTCTTTTTTCCTCCAAATTTAGATATCTAAGGCAAGGTTGACAAAGACCTTAAATTCTTCCTAAGGCTGGGTGAACATAAACTATTCTTTGAAAAGGACTGGTAAACATCCAGATTTTTGAATAGCTTTTTAACCTGGATTCATGAATGAAATATTTGTCATGGGAAGTTTCAGTCCCTGCTCGCAAAGCTGTTTATTTGTTTGACATCATTGAGAATCATGATAGGAACTGATACAGCAATCCATATAAATGCCCCAGCCATTAATTTACAGGATGTAATGAGACGTCTTGGGCTGATGCAAATACTGTATTTCCATTAAAGTCTCCAATTAAAAGAGAGAGATGTCACAAACCACAGTTGTTCTGCTGGTTGAAATACCTATAAATTTCCAAAGTGTCAGGTCACAGTTTCAATTTTAGGACAATAGCTTACCTGTCAGCTACCATATTGCTCCTGAATGATTAGGAAATGGTAAAAGATACGGGGGTGCAGTCTGAAAATGGGCTATTTACAGTGTTGAGGAATTTTTATGGTACCACTAGAGTTCAATTAAACACATATGTGTGCTTAAATATAAAAGAGAAACAATTAATGAATAATGCATTGGCCAGAGTTCTACCAGTATATGCAGTTCTACATGGAGTCTCCACGTATGTGTCATAAGCAGATGCCTTATGAACTCTTGCATCAGCACTAATCCTGATAGTGGCTGCACGTAGCACCTCAGCCCAGCTGTGGGTCTGTCCCCCAGCCCAGCTGTGGGTCTGTCCCTCAGCCCAGCTCCGCTGTCCAAAGGCCATCCCTAAACTTGGTCCTCTGAATATTCCCTCTCCGGGATGTTTTATAAGACAATGCTGAGGTTGTTTCTCACCTCATCACCCAGGGAACCTTTATTCCCTTACCAGAAGTCCATTTGTCTCTGGCATTCCAGCTTCCAGAGACATTAACACTTTCTTGCTTGTTTCTTGGGCCTTCTAGGCCTACATTCCAGATCATTAATTGATCACAAATCACCCTATTGAGCAGTTACAATTAGACCTTCCCCTTTAACAGCCAGATTTCAAAGTCTGGACCATGCAGTGGGGAGCACAGATAATTTAACTCCTTTTCTCTTAGAAGTTATACCTCAAAATTCTCTCCCTGTCCAAGCTCTGCCACCAATTGCTTTTGGTGGTTTTGGGTTTGGTGGCACCGACAGAAACTCAGCATGGCTGAGTCATGTTTGGTGTACCCAGTTGATGTTACTGTTTGTCACACTTTAGACACCTTTAACTATTTGCAAAGAGACTATGACAGCATAATACATACAGCTATGAAGTATACAACAATTATTCATTGCTTGGCATGTACAGATGTTAGCTACCTCATAAAGAGCTAGACTAAATGTTACTGTGCTCAGCCTTCACCCCTCCCCACGTGATACTCAGAGACTCCAGAGAGAGACAGCCAGGGATCAATAATGAAGTCAGGTCAGAGATCCCATGTCAGGTAAAGGCACCAAGGTTGGCCCTTGATTCTCTCTGGATTTCATTTCTTCCTGAGTTCTCTTTCACCATCTTCCTCTTCCTTCAGAGTTTTTTCTTTTCCACCTTCGCGTTTTTTCCTTGAGAATCTTTGAACAATTCACAGACTCAGTTTCAATAATTCTACCCCCACTGTCAACTTTACCTTTCTTGTCTCACACAGCTCCATTCTGCAGATGTTGTCACAGCTCTTTCTTCCAACGTAGCAACTTTCTCAGAAGTCTGAGCCAAGTTTCTCTACCAGAGGTAAGCCTCAGATTCTTGAAACACAGTCAGCCGAAATCCTGTGAGGGAGGAAAAGTTGTGTAAAGGAGATACATTCATAAAACATACATATATATATATACATATATATAATGGAAATTTCAAGACACTTATTTTGAATTCAGAGAAGCTGCATGCATTAAGTGCTGTGTGTAGTAAAATTGTCTTTCCAGAGACTTGCTTTTTCCTTTTCTCCCTATGAAAATTTTATGTTAACAATAAAGTGAGAAGTCAGAGGCAAAATGAAGGGAATTGCAGCTTGTTAGGAGTTAGACCTCTTTACATAGAAAGCAGATTATTTGCTTGTTCTCTCTCCCTCCCTTCACATTTTCAATCAAGGTGCCTGAAAAGAACAAACACTGAGCAATCAAAGCGTGAATGCCTGTGTCTGTGTCTATTCATATATAGTAACTTCTGAACCAATGGGCCAGTTCTATCTGAATTTCACAAAGAAAGAGAGATCCCTCTCTCTGCCCAAGCTTCTCTATGGGAGATGCCTGGGAACAGAAGGTGTGAATGGCCTCTATGAGGGAAAGAGTCTGTGTACCTATCCTGGAAAGAAAGTATTTCAGGTGCCAAAAGAACTTATCTCAGTTTTCTCATTTTCTCGTGGAGTCAATCTACCCAAGACACAGAAACAGGAACACAAGCTTCTTTGGTTGTGACACTGCCTCTCCTGCTTCAGTCTGCTGCTTAGTGCTGACGTGAAGAGGGAACAATGAATGCCCAATCATGTGAAAATCTCATACTTCATTAGGCATCAAAGTATCTCATCACTAATCTGCAAAACTCTTTGAAACCACTGTCATCTGGTTTTGTTGCTCAGAAAACTCTTTACATTCAGCATTGCTGCAGTGTATGATGTATATCTTGATGCACACTACTCTTACAAATGCCATGATGTCCTAGGTTACAATGTAAGATGTGCCCAAAGTATGTATTCTATCACCATCTCCATGAGCTGTTGAAAGCAAGGGTTCCCCTTGTCCCCTTCCTCTGGACTATCTTCTGTTAATGGCCCATCAATGCCTTATCACATATCTCACAGGTAATTCCCTCTGGGAGCCATCTCTGTTTAATGGCAATCAAGGACCCATCGCATGATTGGAAGAATGATATCAGCCCATTGTGAGATGCTCCACCCAGGGGGAGGAGCCAAGCATTCCCACCTGGATATAATCTGGGTTTTAGGACAACACAGGCGCTGTTACCCACTAGTCTCCCATAGGACAAGAGCTGCCCGACCTTTTTGATGGGATTATTGCTTCAACAAGACCACTTCATCTGGGCTGCCACCACCACTCTAACAGGGTGTCAGGTTGTATTCTGACTCTGTCAGTGGTCTTTTGTACTGTTACATTTATTTTTGTTTTTTTCCTCTTATTACATTTTATTTCTGACTTAGAGTCTCTCACTGGTTTTACTTTCAAGCCAGTACACATGATTTTTATTTGTGTTGTTTATTCAGACTCTCAGAATCTGGCACACTCCTGCTATGTTACTGTCTTCTGTAATATGGTGCTGGTTGTCACTTTTATTTAGTGAAAAAGAGACTAAAAATACAATGCTGTCACATCCTTTTAATGAATATTCAGTGAATCTCATATGAATGGAAATAAAAGGAGAATACTCATATAAGAAGGCAATTTTTACCTGAACAGAAAGAGCCAAGCATGAGGAAGAGACTGATAGACAACAAACTGTTCCACAGATTGTTCCTTTTAGGTCCATAAACTACATGGTTGTCAAGCTCAGAGCATAGGGAGAGTGATTTGATAACCAGTAGAAATTCCCAACAAAATCATGTGATTTGATTATGGTTTGGTTTAGGTGGTATCTCAGTGCTTCACCAGAGTTACTAGATAGTATGTGGGATGAAGAGTTTCTGCACTGTCCAGCCATACAGGAAAACTATTAATTTTATTTTTTTTTTGTTGGTAATGCAGTTTCAGAGTGTTCATTTTTCTCAGGACACAGCAGTTTCTTCGTTAGAAATTCTTGTGCTATAGTTCAGTCCAAGTCTTTGGCAGTGCTGTGCTTTTCCTGAAATGGTTACGATACTATGTCACCAGAAAGCATTTTTTAAAGAAAGCTTTGTTCTTCAGGATCCAAAATATAAGATCCAAATATAAAAAAAAGGTACGATGATACAATTTCTTCTTTAATGTGTTTCCACATGAATTGATAATGTCATTGTGAAGTGTTGTCAGTTTTAATAGTCCTGTGCTCAAGAGGTATATCTGTTTCCTTCATGGTTCACAGTGTAATATTATTTACGCTAAAGTAATATCAGCTTTCATTTAGGGAATAGTTAAAAAAGCTGTAAGTTATAGATTTAAGAATGAAACAAAAACTTAAAATAAAAATGTATATTTCTATGGATAGAGGGAGGGGGTTCTAAAATTTTTCTCTTGAATAAAAAAAATTCTACCTTTACAGTAAAAAACTTAGTGTTGTAATCCAAAGGATAAACTAAAATTCATGGATGGTATTGGAAACAGATGTAGTAGCTAATATAAAAATTAATTGTCCCAGGAAAAGCAAACTCAAGAGGGAAAGAAACACCCTTATGCTGTGAATGATTTAGACATTAATGAGTCTGTATTCATTAGCAGTGATGATTGTTAGCACTTAAGACAGCATAAAACATCCATGTCTCCTTTTAAAGACACTCATAAAGCAGACAAATTCTACAGCAATCAGAGTTGAATGAAAGTACTTAAAAGTGAATAACAATCAAATCAAGCAATGACTTTGGATTTTTTTTTTTTTTATTTTTTTTTTTTGCCTGGCTGTTCTTGTGCTCTGTAACCCAATATCACTGACAGCAGCTGGCTCTTAATGCAGACAAAAGATTCCTCATGAATACTGAGTTGACATTTAAAGTCTTATGATCACTCAACTTAGGGAATACATTTGTACATGAAAATCCAGCTGACATATAACTGAAAAAAAATCTGCTGAAGTAACATAACTTTAACTTCCTGAGCACAAAAGTGAAGCAAAGATACTGCTCTATGTTTTTGAAATTACCTAGGCTCTGTAAAGGTTACATAAATGAAGTATTCAATCCACAGTTTTGAATCATCAGTCAGCATTCCCAAGTGCAGAAGTGAACAAGACCAGACTATGAGATATAGCACCACTGGAGTGAAACATTTAATGAGAAAATGCATGTTTGAAAGATACAATCAGCTTGCATAGGCTGGCCTTTGCATCCTAATTTGTAGTAGTTCCAATGATGTGAGAATTTTCACCCTGTATCATTCTTGTTTCCTCAGTCCTTTGTCATAAATGGCCTTTGTTATCTTCATTTTGTTAAAATTGCACAAATAGGATTTAGCTGTTACAAACACACCTTAGGCAGAGTTTAGACTTTTAATTAGCATCTGCAAGACCTCTAATTACTACCATAAGTTAATAAAACTTTGTAAGTTATCCCTTGTAACATTCAAGGTCGGGTTGGGCTAGGCTCTGAGCACCCTGATCTATTTGAAAACATCCCTGTTCATTGCAGGGAGGTTGGACTAGAGAGCTTCCAACCAAAACTGTTCTGTGATTCTCTGATTCTGAGCTCCTTGGTACCTTATCTTAAAAAAAACCCCATTTTGTCTCCTGCTTCTGACTATGAAGAGCAGCATGTCAGTTTTCACAGCACTGAGCATTGTTGGTGATGAAGGCTGATAATATTCCATCCACTGCTCCACAAGGACTCAACTCAGTTATCACTTCACAGCAAACCTGCTGCTGTGGTTCATACCATCTCACTGGTATGCAGTGAAATTTGCTGTTTCTTTAAAGTGATGCTGGTTGTTGGTGTAACAAATGTTAACATGCAGGATGGGGGTGACCTGTGTTAAATATCCTGTGGCTGAGAGGCTACAGGGTTGCTTGTGCCAACTTTCCAGAGGAAACCCAGGCGAGCAGGCTGAAGGCCTTGGTATACTATGGGCATTCTTTAACTTACCCGTGGAAGCTGTGCAGGAGCACTGCTTTGCCAGCTCTGCTTCAAGAGCTGGTTGTATATTTCATCCAGTAACAGCTTAATGCCGAATGCAAAAACAGTACTTCACAAGTATTCCTCTGCATCCTAAAACAACACAAAGCGAATGGATTAATTTGTCACTGTATATATATTTATACACACACACATATATAAACCTTGTGTATACGTATTAACTTAGTATACATGTGTATATATAGGTACATATATATAAAACTGCTGTTCTCCTCCAGAAGACATTCCACCTATACATTTTAACTAGATGGAAAGGCCTCTGGGTAGCCTAGAGTTCTGTGTCTAAGCCCTGGAGGTAGGTGACCTCTCAGGCACGCCCACATCCTTGCTTACTGTGTCATGCCTCCTTCATAGTCAAAATAGAAAAAGCAATCCTTTTTATATATGCACCTGTGCATAATTTTGTTTCCTTATGCCTGTATGAGTACTAAGAGAGGCATTACAAATAATCAGAGCTTTCGAGATGTATTGAGTGAGAAGCCCCATCTGACTATTACTAATGTGTAGAAAGAGTTGCAGAATATTTGAAATGTAAATCAAGAGTTAAAATTTACTTTTACCTTAGTGTCATGCAGAAAGCCAAATGACTGTGTTTATAGAAATGACATTTTAAGAAAAGGAAAATCAAAAGATAAGAGATGTATATCTGGATAATCATGTTCTTTATGGTTTTGTACGTTTGTATAAATATGTCTTTGAAATTAGAAGGATGTTGGTTTGTATCAAAAGGCTGACTTGGCAAGAGCAACGCTTTTATTCTGATGATACCATGAGGGAAGAAGCAGTGCATCTGCAGTAATAATTGACCTTTTCTGTTTTCCACTCTTTAAAAAACCTGAAGGTATATTTTCCTTTTATTGCTGAAAATGCATTTGCTCTTCGTGCTAAGTCTAACCAACACAGACAAAAACCCCTGTGTTGTGCACCACAGTTAGTGAGTCAAGAGCAAGAAGTTTTGTTCACATCATCCTCATAGCAGATGAAAGATCAACGGCCCTCAAAAAAGCCAAAGGATTTCAGTGCTCTGGCTTGTAGCATTTTTGTTGCTCTTATCCTGCCAACTGCTTAAAAATATGGTTCATTTTAAGTATGGAAGTGGTTTTACTGACTCATGTATTTTTGAATTCATTTTTAAAAGGCTTGTATTTAAGCATGTGTAGGACTGGATTAAAATTTAAATTTTAGTTTTCACATCTGATATGCACAGATTATTCTGGCCATCTTTATACACAAGTGACATTTTGAGCCAGCTCTTTAACTAACAAAAGTCAACCTGGTACAGTTTGACTTAGATTGAATGGTACTATTTAATGCTAGCTGTGATCAAACTATTTTTTTTAGTTTACAGCAGAGCCAATTTTTGGTGGATTTGGTTGAGAGATTCTGTGGGTGAAAGTACAAAACAGCGTGGAAACAATTTCCTTGTCAGACAGTATTTTAGGAGACAACCCGCAGAGTTCAGCAGAACAGAGACAGCAGCAATAAAACTGAAATGCAGTCTATTTGCCACTCTGTTTTGACTAAACCAAAGCAAAATATAAGGTAAAATAAAAATATTTGGATGAAAAGAATGTCATGAAGAGGGATCCTCTTGACTAATCTTGTATATGTATTTGCCTGAAAATGAGAGGTGTCCTTGCTTTAGAAGTATATACACAGCCACTGACGTGTTATCAAGCACATGTACCCATAAATACGAAAATATTGAATTTATGAGGCACCTACATAAACGTTCCTGAAAAATTATAAGACACATGTAAAAAGAGCAGAAAGAGAAGGAAAATACTTCAAGACAAGAAATGTCTCCACAAACATCATAGTTCTTAAGTGACACCAAGATGACAAGAAATGGCCTGTATAGTTAGAGATATGGCCTCTCTCCAGAGAGGCAGGGATTTTTTAGAGCAAGACAGAGACAATCGTTAAAGAAGAAAGAAGTGGGGTTTTCTTAATTTCCATCTCCCAAAGGGCATGTTGGTGTTTCTGGGACTTTGTTTTACAGTAGCTCTTTCTAAAATTTATATTTTTTTAATTTAAAAGAATTTTACACCAAAATTTTTCAGTTTTTATTTTTCATGCTCAAAAACCCTGAGTAATTAATAGTTGCATTGATTACTAGCACAGTGCAGTTTGTAGCACTAGCTGTTTCCTGGAACAACATGTGGATTATTCCCAGATTAAGGTAGTCAAAATATGGGACAAGTCTTCAGGGAACAAGTAGTTTTAGGCTTCATGCTTAAGATAAGAAAAAGCATTGGAAAACATGTTTTTTAAAGATGGAAGGCAGAGTGGAAAAGAGGAAGTAAATTAATTTAGGGACAGAATCATCCAGAAACAATTAGGTTGGAAAAGACCTCTAAGCTCATTGAATCCAACCTATGACCCAACACCATCATGTCAATTAGACCATGGCACTGAGTGCCATATCCAGTCTTTTCATAAATATCTCCAGGGAGGATGACTCCTCTGCCTTCCTGGGCAGCCCATTCCAATGTCTAATCACCAGATCCTGAACTTCATGCTGTTGGTCTCAGCCAATCTATCCAGCCTGTCCAGAGGGATAGGTCAGTAATGAAATGAGGAAAGACAGCATCAAAATGAGATCAGAAAGTTAAGAATTACTGTCATTAATGGCTAGGAAAGGGAGGTGTGTCCAGCAACTCCATTACATCTTATCCTACAAGGGAAGTCTCCTTAGCTTAATTTGGTAGCCCAAAATTTTGAGGCATAATTTCTTCTCTCACAAAAAAAAAGTCTTATTGACAGAACTGTCTCAGAGGGTAACAAGAAGCTCACATCCCCTGGAGTCCCCTAGCAAACCCTTTGCTTGTAGTCTTTCCTGAGTCTTTCTTTACTCCAATTTATTAAGCTAATTCTGACTGAAGGAGGACTCACAGCGAGACATTGAAGGAAATATGCGAGTAAAGCAAACAGAAATAGCCTTGCTTCTCCCCATTCTCCAACAGATGGAAGGAGACACCTTTACATTTCCTGGTGCAGTGGATCCCAGGCAGCATGTACAGTTTTCCACAATGTTCAGGATAGACAAGTCCCAAGTGAGGTGTGTTCCAATGCCATTCCAGGGATGATATATGCTAGCACTGCTGCTGGAGGTGGTATTCATACAAAAAGGCTCTGCTCTAAGGAGGAAGGCAATGGGGCTTTTGAAAGCGATGCATGAACATATGGCAAAATGTTTTGACATTGTAACAGTTTGAAAAAGAGAGCTTTGAGAGTTACTAAACCATGAGGAAATCAATCAAGTCTAGCAAGATAATGGTTATGACTGAAAGATTTGAAATCTATAAATATAATGGGAGAAAAAAGAAGGAAAACAGAACGATGATATTAGGGAAAAAAGAAGGCATTTTGGAAAGGCTATGCCTGAAATTGCCAAGAAAATGTGTCCAGGGGCTGCCCAGCCTGGACAAAGGGAGAAAAGAGCAAGATGAACAATTTTGGTGGGGTTAATGGGTAAAAGAGTGGGAGCAAATGACATTGGTAAGGAAAAGAAAAAGTAAAGTGACAAGACCAGTGATCATAAACCCAAAATAAATAAAAAGGAAAAGGAATAATTAGTTACTTTCATTGTTATTAATATTAGCACTTGGAACGAAACAAATTGTTCCTGTAGTGAAAAAGGACACAATAGCCTAAACTGTAGGTTGCACTGGGGTGGGAAATCCTTTCCATGTTTTTGGCCAGATGCTCCTTTTGCCTTAGTTACTCTCTAACCACTGTAAAACCTCAGATGATACCTGCATGGGCTGGTGAGGGAACTGGTGTTCCAGCCCTGCAGTGCGGGGCTGCCTAGGCCGTGGGATGTAGAAAAATACCCACCTCTAGCACTACTCTTAACCCCAAATTTCCCTTGTGTGTGTGCTCATGCTGCACTTGGAGCAGGAGAACCATTTCCCCACAGCCCGACCAACATCACCCTCAGTGCAAGATGTGCCGCAAGTCCAGTGTCTGGGTGTACATCGCACAGACTCCTCTGTCCCCTCCAGTCTGCTGATGTGACCATGTCACCAGATGTGCCAGCTGTCGGGAAAGTGTTTTCCTTGCTAGGTTTCACTGTTGGAAAGTGGCTGCTGCCATGGACAGGAGGAGAAGGGAATCTAGAGGGAGCTACCATTGCCTCCTGCTGTCCTTATGCCTCTGGTGGCTCCTGCTGCATTCCAGGCAAAACTGTCCTCCACCATGGAAACGCTAGAACAGTGTTCCTCAGCTCCAGACAGCAGTGCAGCACAAGTGTCCAGCCAAGGTCATTTCAGCGTGGGGTGACTCTGCTCTGCATCACCACCTGTCAGCCCACAGCTGGTGTGGGTTTGGGCTCCTTGTGTGGACTGAGAAGAGAGAAAATTCGACAGGCTGCAAGACAGCCGTGTGCTGGAATGACTGGCAGCAGGGACAAGATGATTAGGAATTTTTTTTTTCTGACAGAAAGCAAGCTGTAGAAGCTAGAACAAAGACTGGATTTGCTGCAGGACAATGTGTTTGGCTTCTCTTATTATCCCCTTCTGCACTGTACTTTCTAATGTAGCATAAGCACTACATATGCACATGCAAATTATTGATACAACATAAACCTCTTTCTGCCTTCTTTCTCCTCTACCCTAGACTCAATCTTTTTTTGTTCCTCCTCCAAAATCTTGAGTGGACGTAACAAGCCATTTTCCAGATTGTGAAAACAGCCTAAGCCAATGCCTTGATAGTACTTACATGGATTTATACCTGCTGAGGATCTGGCAAAAGAGTTGTTTACTCATAATTAGCTTTTTGTTTGGAGTTGGACAAATACATCAGGTAAAAAAGCCCCAGAGAAATACATACTAAAATAGCCATATCAAATGTATCTCTTGTCCCTAAAATATTCTTACTCTAACAAGTAATAGACATCTTGATTTCCTGCACATTTCTTAGCCTTTCTTTGAGTCAAATGGGCAACTGGGTAAAAAAGAAAAATATTTTAATAATCAATACTCTGAATGTTTGATCCTTCGTGGCTTAATTTATTAAAAAAAATCTGCCTATCTTGAATCAATTGCTAATTTCTGAACTATTTTTCTTTATTTGGAAATGCTTAATCTTAATAATTATTACTTAATTTATTATTGGTTTCATATCTGCAACAGAACTATTTCCTTAGAGACTTCTCAATCCCAGATATAACAAATAATATATAACTAAGAACTTTTCAGGGTTAGAAAATATTTGGATGAAAATCTAATTAAATTAACATCAGAAAGAGATGCCAGCAATCTAGCTGTATTTGAAATCTAAGGTTGGCTGGCTAATGCAGCTTTAAAAGCTCTGAAATTGCAAAGGCAATTTCAGTTGCTTACAGCAGGTGGTAGTATGTGCTATTAAAATAAAATATTTACTTCCAAGAAGGACTGCAGCTTAGTTAATAAGAACATGAGTAGAATGGGCAAGAAATCTACTGCTGTAAATGCATAAAAAGCTTGTAGATTAAAAAAAACCCTGAGTATTGCTTCTTTTTCTTCAATGCTTCCTGTTTCTCTGCCACAAGGCTACAACACTAACTTCTTGTGGGACATTTATGAACAAGTTAAAGGCATATTACCAAAAATAACTCAAATTGCATAACTCTGACAGTTGTCTTCATCCACGAATCCCACTGTCTTTTAATTCCAGAGCCTTTTATATGAGGACAGGAATTAAATACTTTAAAACAAGATCTAAATGGAATTTAAGTAGGTAAAAGCAAACTGGTAATACTGATAATCTACCTAAGACTGGGGCGAGTGGAATTTCCAGAGTGTCTACTGCAGAGTCCACTAGGGGCCCAAGACTGCTCTTTTTGTACATGTGCCCTAAGATCAGTTGGGTCTAATCCCCAAATCACTGGGACTAGTCTAGATGTCCCTATAGCAATACCCCTGACCCAATGTGTATGTATAAATGATGCGTACAGCCAATAAGATGAGGTGATTTACAAAGGGAACTGCACAGATCCCATGTAGAAAATATACCCTTTTGTGGTGTTTTAGGATAGACTCCTCACTCATCTTCATTTTCCTTTACATCGAGAATGTACCAACTTCAGATATGTTTGCATCTTTCTGTCCTCATACCCTTGGGAGAGAACCTCCACAAGGCCATGAATTCCTGTCATGGGGACAACATATGAAAAACAGGCTGAGATACCTGCTTCTATTGTCAGAGGTAGTTTTTTTATGAGTGTGAACATGGGTTTCCCACACTGGGTGTGAGATACCGTGATCAGCTGCAGCTCCCCCTGCACAGCTACTTTCTATTTCTATTTTCCTTTGGGTAGGTGAATTTTGATGTCACCTTTCAGACTGGATTCTAGAGGTAAGATGAGGGGCAGTATAATTAATGGGTCATGAGAATCAGCAAGATGTCAACCAAGTTCTGGGCTGCAGTTCCTTCTGGGTGAAGATAGCAGCAGGTATTTAGGGCAAGTTTATCCATAAAATTATAGTTGCCATGGCATTTCAAATGCCTACAAAAGTGATAAAACAGTAAACATATTGTTGAGCAGCTCATAGGCACAGCTGCAAACCTGAGTTCTTCTGTGAATTTTTATAGGTTACTTTTCAGTCTCTAAAGGCCTTTTTGCCCTCATTTACTACATTAATACAATATGTCTAAAGGTTGTTCCCCTTGTGATATTAGTTTAGCACAGCATGGTCTTTAACTGAGCCATCTTCTTGGAGTCTGTACAGTTATTTGCAATTACATAAAACCAGCAATTAATTTAGAAAAGTAATTTTTCTTCTCACAGAAACTTCTAATTAAGGTGTTGATATTTCTCAAAATAATTTGTTGGCTATCAGTTCTGCTCAAACATTACAAAAGTAGGACCCATTGGATCTTTCTTTGAGTTCACATCAGGACAAAATAATAAAGAGCTGCAAGGGCACCTGAGAGCACAGGTTCTTTATAAGCCATGTCCATCCTTTTGTGCCATTGGTTCTGCACAACTGAAGTATTTTTCCTCAGACAGTGTGTTTCCATTGCAAAGTAGAGAAGCTTTTTTGTCTTTTTCCACTTTGGAGGCTCATTTTTTAAAACCAAAGAAGTCCATACCTCTGCAAATTGTGATCCCCAAAAGAGCAAGATTTCCCTTCAATGAACAGGATCTTAAAAATTTCAGTGTCAGCTTTGGCTGAAGCTGGGCTGTTAATCTGACATCCTTTCATTTTATCCTGACCTGCAATAACCCCATCATTTCCATACTCCCTTGAGCAAAAGTTAACATTTTACCAAGCTGTGTTGAGGGATCTTGATTGCAAATATCCACTATGAATTTAGCAGAAACACTTTTGGCTTGTGCATTACATGAAATTTCAATCCAGGAGCAGAGGCAGATAAAAGAAACTATAATCAACTGTGAATTATCTGCGGGTCATTTATCCGGTTCCTGATTAATCACTCAATTAATCCTTGCAAAGGCAGTGAGCTAACTCCGTGCAGAGCCAATTTCTGTGAGCTGGGCTTCTAAACTCAAGTGCAGTGCCATATGAATCTGGCTGTGAGCGTCTGGAAGTATTCCCTTTGCACAGTTTGGAACTCGAATCAGTAACTGT
Source organism: Nicator chloris (assembly GCA_013400495.1). NCBI lineage: Eukaryota > Metazoa > Chordata > Aves > Passeriformes > Pycnonotidae > Nicator > Nicator chloris. The sequence goes on from WAAE01023179.1 coordinate 37,878, forward strand.
GCCATTCAGAAACTCCTGAACTGCTGCATGCAAACCAGGCCCTGGTCTCCCTGCACTCATTCCCATTACTGAGAGCTCAGAGATTGACACAGAGCCTCCAGAGTGATGCTGCATAAAGCCACTGCAGATCCAGCATGGGCTGGCACAGAGGGAAGGTGAATGAGGTCATGGATATCTGAGGGAAATTAGGCAGAAGTACTTTGCATCAGTCTTGCTAATAGAATTTATTATTTCTGGTGCAGAATGAGGAAAATGGAACCAACACACAAGTAGTGCTGTATTGGAAGTAGTAAACCCATGTGAAACCAGAAACTTGACACAAGGAAGCAACTTTGAGAGCAGTTTCAGGTCCAGCCAGTGATTCAGTGATTATTGTGAACCGGAGTCTACACAGAGGTGTTTGGAAGCCTCTGTACAGTCTTGCCAAGCGTCCTTATGAACTAGGGTGGTTCACCGACTTGCTTACCCATCTGTCCTAATCCACTCCATTACCCTGCAAGGAGGAGAGTTAGTGGTTCTAAGATGCATCACCTATTTGTCCAAATGCACTTTGGAAAAAAATCAGAAGTTTAAACCTGAGACTCATCAGTCCTGTAAATCAATAGATTTACAGTGACTTTCAATGTAATAGATTTTTGTGAATTTCAGCTAGAGCTGATAAAAAACCTGCTAAAGAGCTGCAAATTGCAACAAGGAAACTGAAGCAAAAGTATTACAAATCTGAACAGTAAAGCTTATGCTTCAGTTATACTCTGGCTTTCTAAGCTTTTTTAAACTTTGGATTGCTGAAAGATGTGTCTGGGTCTAGCTGAAGGCACAGGCCTGCAGTAAATAGTAAAAGCCTAAGGCTAAACTAGATGACCATATTTGTTGTTTTCAGTTTAAAAAGTTGACATGGTGATGCCTGCAATAAAGCATGAGGTAGGTTCTGCAATTAAAATCTATTGACTTACAGGACTGATGAGTCTCAGGTTTAAACTTCTGATTCTTGTGTCTAGCTTCCACATAGCTATCTTTTATGAAGAAATAATTATAAGGAAGATGAAAGGCTTTCCAATTTCTCCTTTCCCAGTGGAAACACTAGTACGAAAGAGGCAGGTAGGTGGCAGTAGCAAGTGAATAATACACTGCTGGATAATTACATCTGCCACAGGCTTATCTCTTAGCACCAAGTGACTCAAAATTAAAAGCAGGGGGTATAAGACAAATGTTAGAGATATTGAATTAAGCAGAAGGGAGAAAATAGCCTGTAGAGAGTCAAAGAAACTGTAGGAGTTCAGTTGTGCAATGATGACTGTAACGTAACAGAGAGAGAAGCGTAGAAGCTGTCTTAGGGAAAAACATTCAGGACCAGAATCTGCATAGACAGAGATATATTTTGGGCCTGACACAGATGTGGCAATGTTCTGAATGCAAGGCTCTTTGCCATAATTTGCTAAGTCAAGGTGAGGTGCCTAGGCTTTCAAAGCAGAAGGAGAGAGAAGTGCTTTCAGATGTCTGAGCAAGGCACTTGTTCTTCTCTGTATAAGGAGCCAAGGATTTCTGTAAAAGGGTTCAGTACTTATACAAAAGCTTATGTCCCTGATTCAGAACTTCACATGAGGTTTCCCCATTTCATTAACCTGAGCCTTTGTTTAAATGTAGACAGAAGGAGAGGAAGTTGCCTTTTTAGCACAATTTGTGTAGTTACATGTGAATTTGCAAGTGAGTAATTTGAGCTACAAGCTCTCCATAGTGTGACACATATTAGAATACTGACTGTCATGTTTTTAAAGTGTTTGTACCACTAGACTGTGGTGTTGCAGGAGGAAGGTCACTGCACATATCTGCTCTTGAAGGAAGACCATTTTGCTGTGTTGAATGCAATATTTAGGGCTTTTTTTGTAACCATGGCTATTCTCTCAAAATAGATACCCACTTTCAAAAGGGCATTCCCCACAGTAGATATCAAGTGGGTGAAGATATAGCACTGTAACCCAAGAAAAACATGCTGGAGGTGGGCTTGATCTCTAAAAGTTTTAGCACATTTTTTGATCTTTAGTCCTCTAAACATGAATAACAAATGCATCTTATAAGAAATGTAAAACAGCTTCTCCTAGTCTTGAAGAAAAAAAAAAAAAAAGATGGAAGGGTATACCAAATTCCCTGTTAAATTCCCAAATGCCTGTTCTTATCAGTTTTTTCTATCCCACTAATAAAGTGCAAAGTACAGCCTGTTCTGGTCACCACTGATCTAAACATGTTTCTAAATAAAAATATCCTGGAAAGTTCTAAAACTGAAGGAAAGTAACTTGCTGGAGACTGAATATTTTAATTTTTATTAATCAGAATTCTTTCATATTAAGACCTGTCTTGTAAAAATAATAATAATAATAATAAATCTAAAACAACAGCCCCCCCCAAACCACTGATAATTTAAAAAATGTTAAGGTTGGCACTACTTGAAACAATTAATTAGGACAGAGTGGCTGATGAACCATGGCTGGGTGGTGCAGTCTGGATCCTGGTGTGGAACATATTTGAATTATAGCAAGTAGCTTTACAGAAAATAAGCCACAGAAATACCACAATTCTGAGAGGAGTTTTCAGCTATGGATTTAAGCTGAGGAGCTTTCCAGGGTCAGAAGTAGATGGAGAATGAGGGCAGACTTCAGTGATGGCAATGGTGATTATACAGATATCTTGGAGGCTTCTCTCCTATACCAGAGCAGCATACAAATGTTGTCCCTGAGGAAATGGTGTTTGCACATGCTGACCTCCAAACTGTGGCCAAACTCCCTAAGATTCTGTATTGGAATAGCCTTGTCCCTTCATGTAATACTGTACTGTGTTTGCATGGCCCAATTTTGGTAGTGGGGGCACTACAGGGGTGGCTTCTGTGAGAAGCTGCTGGAAGCTTCCACCATGTCTGGCAGAGCCAATCCCTGATGGCTCCAAAGGCGAATGTGCCTCTGGCCAAGATGGGCCAATTAGAAATGGTGGTAACACCTCTGTGATAACATATTTAAGAGGAAATCCAAACAAATTTGTTGTGGAGTTTTAATTGCGACCAGAGAAGAGCAGGGTGAGAACATGTGAGGAGAACAACTCTGCAGACCCCAAGGCCGCTGACAGAGGAGGAGGAGGAGGTGCTCCAGGCACTGGAGCCAAGATTCCTCTGCAGGCCATGGTGCAGGCCATGGTGCAGGCCATGGTGGAGCAGCTGTGCCCCTGCAGCCCATGGAGGTCCGTGGGGATGCAGAGATCCGTCTGCAGCCCATGGAGGAGCCCCACACTGGAGCAGGTGGATGCCTGAGAGGAGGCTGTAAGCCCGTGGGACACCCAAGGTGTGAGGGGCCCTGCTCCCAGGCTGGAGCAGCCTGTCCTTGGAGGACTGCACCCATGGACGAGTGACCCACACTCAGCAGTTTTGGGAGGGCTGTTTGCACAGGGATGGACTCACGCTGCAGCAGTTCACAGGGAGCTGCTGCTCGTGAGATTGGAACCACAGACGTGGCTGCTCTCCTTCTCCCTCCCGGGAGGCAGGGGAGAGCCCTTTGGGCCAGCTCCATCTCCCTGATACCGTAACCGCACCTGGATACAGGGCTACCCGCAAGCCCTGAGTCAGTCGGGCAGGTACAGGGGGTGTACACCAAACACTAACCAGTCAAGGGAGACATAGGAGGGGCCAACCTGGGGAGTGACATTTTGTTTAATTAATAGTGGCAAAGGAGGAGGGGATACACATCGAACAAACCAATAACGATCCCAGAACAANAGGGAACATCTCCTCACCCTGAGCAGCAGGAGAAGCCACAGGTGATGAACAGACCATAATCCCCATTCCCTCTGTCCTTGTTCCACTGCGGTAGGAGGTAGAGCTGGAAGAAGGGAGGGGTAGGGGGAAGGTCTTTTTAAGGGCTTATTTTACTTCTCATTATCCTGCTCTGATTTTGTTAGTAACAAATTTAATGCATATTTCTAAGCTGAGCCTGTTTTTCCTGTGATGGTGTTTGATGAGTGATCTCTTCTGGTCCTTCACTCATGAACCTTTTGTTATATTTTCTTTCCTCTGTCCAGTTTACGGAGGGGAGTGAGTGAGCAGCTCTGCTGGGTGCCAGGCCTCTGGCCAGCATCAACCTACGATAAATTCACACACAAAAAAGAGCAATAATGCTGTTCATCTACTTTTGATAGGTTGTGGACAGTTTACATAGGTCAAAAGACAAGGCATGGATGGAACTAAAAAAATAAAAAAATAGGGAATCAGTACAGCTGTTGTAAAGAAATCTGAATTTATCTTGAAACAAAGGGGGTGGAGAGTGACCTTTGTTTTGGATGAATGTCAATGTCAGTCAAATGGATCAAATGGTTTTGTAAATTGCTTTGCCTGGGTTAATCAAAAGGTGTGAATTTCTTCCCAAGCCATCCAGACCAGTAGTGCCTGCACTTTGATTCAAACACGAGGAAATAGTGTAAAGAAACATGGTTTTCACAAAGGTATTTTGTTCATGCATGCATTCAATACTTTTCTTTCAGGTTCATCTTGAGATTCTCAAAAGTTGTAATTTAATGCTCAGCCATCAGTCAATTTTTTTTCTTCTCTCCAGCTTGGTACCAGTTTTTTATACATATACTGTAGTGTGGGAGGTAGATTAGACACTAATCATATCTAGTAAAAATGTGTTCTTGCCAGGAAATAAAGATATATTGATCACAACTTAACTGTGCATTGTTGTACTTACATTGAAATGTCTGCAGTTGTTATTCTGTCAGCATTGCCCTACTGCAGTCACAGAAATATCCATCTCATAAAATTCAACACAAGAAGTCGCTTTGAATCAGCCTATGTCTCAATCATTCCCAATCAAGTGAAGAATGTTCATAACATCATTTCAAAAAATCTTCCTACCATTCCTGCCCTGGTAGAAATAATAATTTATCTTTCACCTCTGGGTGCAATGACAATTGTGAAGAAGAATTGTTTATAGGTTATCAAGGATGCTTGAAGACTGATCTGGTTCTAATCTCTTATGACAGGGAAGGAGGCTGAGTTGTTGTCCTTGTACCATGCCTTAATATTTATGTAATGTTAGTCAGTAGTATTCAAGGCAAGTAAAAATGTCAAATTTAGGTTAACTTGTACAGGTGTATGCTGGTTTTCTAGCTTCATTTCAGAGGTAGTTAATCAAGCATATCAATTTAACATCATTTAAAGGACTACCTTTAAATATCTTAGTGGGTATCAGATTTACAAGAATAATAATTAAAAATTTTCAAGACAATTGAAGAACAAGAACCAGGAACACACACACACACACACACACACACACACACTTTTTTACAAGTTTTTGAACTTGTTTCCTCTCCTTTAAAGCAGTTGTTTTTCAGCTTAATGAGATAAACTGCTTTCAAGATTAACATGCCCTTCAGATGAACACTGAAGACAAAAGAAATGTCTCAGTTGAAAACCAGATGAGATATAAATGATACCATTACGTGCACATCAAGCTATATAATGTTTTAGTATTAGTAATATCCTTATCTATGTAAATATAAAGGAAAATAATAAAAACACATTATTAAATCAAATCCATCTTTAGCTTAGGCTAGTGTTATGTGGCTATTAATCATCAGAATTTGCCCTAACTGTGAGAAAAAATAATAAGCTATATTAAAACAAATAACAATCGAATTTAAAAATACTAAATTAAAAAACTAGACAGATACTTAATTGCATAATATTATAACATTGAAGACAACAAAACAGCCATACCATGTAGGTTCAGCCCTGTAAATTTTATTCCTAGTCCTTTATTCCTTTAACCCCGCAATTTTTGTGTAGTCTCATGGAGAAATACTTGAAGGTGTGAAATCTACATCAGAAGAATAGATATGGCTTTTTTTTTTTTTCCTTATACAAAGGTTTATGTTCCTGTATTCTTTCTAGCATAACATGTTCAGGGCGTTTTAGGGGGATGTATATGGATATAATTTAGCAGCTCTTCCATGACAAGCTGCTGACCTCTGTGCTAGTTACTAGTGTTTTCCTCCTTCAAGTGCCCACAAACTTTCCTGAGAGTCTTGGTGTCCCAGTAACCTCTTCAGCTGCTTGGTTACATTTATAAAGGTTTGACTGTCCACTGTGGGAGCAAATGGTCAGAACACAATGATGACCTTTCATACAACTTCAAGTAAAAAGAACTTTTGCTCTCATGTCCATGTAGAAAAAGAGTATGGTCTAGAGTGGTCACACCTGGATGCAGTAATCTCACAGCTGGTGGACAGAATTCACAAAAAAATGGTACCTCGATAAAAATGGTCTAACAAATAAGAAAAAACATGCACCTTTTCAAAGCTATCATCAACTATTAGATACTTTTCAAACAAAAGCCCCACAATAATAAACAAATTATTATTATTATTACAGTTAAAAAGAATAGTTTGTTACTTTCCCTTTTCTTTCAATCCACCCTTAAAGATAATTGTCTTAATTGGTTTTTTAATTTATAATTTAAGAGGGTCAAGTTTAGCTTTTTGGGGTTTGGAGGGATTCTTTTCTTGGTGGTTTTTCATTTGTTTGTGGTTTTTTTGATGCTGTCCCTTTAGCTCTGTCGAAGATGATATTTCAGAAGGACACAAGCATGTTTTTGTTTATTCCATTAATTGAATGGAATTTATTTGGTCCTAACTTGATTTGTATAGGGTTATTCTACCTAAAAGAAATGTAAATGCCTTAATATGCTCTTATATGTTTAGTTCAAGATGGTTTAATTAGACTAGTCACTCCAAATGGATAAGTTAAAACAGCAAGTTAAAGTTTGCATTTAACCATATTGTTTCTAAAATTTGGGAGGATGGATTCACCTTCCTCTTAGGTTCCAAAAGAGTCTTAATGCCCTCACAATTTTTTTCTCTCACATACTTGTCTTCAGTTTCCGAGTTTTAGGGCTTCAGGAGGGTAGCCAGCAATCCTTTTCACTTTAGTTTTTTGTTTTGGTAAAAATGGTGACAGAAAGTGGACTCTCCTCTCAAGGTTTAGAGTTTTTCAGGAAACATTTACGATGCTTTCTGGAGCTTTTACAACTCCTTACAGTTATGAAATCTCACTATTGAAGAGGTTCCTCCTTCATTAGGTGCCCACTATCATGAATAAAAACCTTGGCAAGGAGAAGTGGAAGGGGAGAGACCCCACCTCAGCAAAATAATTTGAAGTGCCAACTTAAGGTCCCTTCATATTTTAAAATGAGATCTTTGAGTTCCTTTTGTATCTGCTTCTGGCAGACAATGCTCAGTCACTTTTTCAATTCAACAGCTAAAATGAAGGTAATAATCCTAAATTCTAAAGGGTAATTAGATGAAAATGCACATTTTTCACATTATATAGGAAATGCAAATAGCAAAAGCATTTGCCTGGATGTTTATGTTCTGATTTTCCCAAATACCATTGCGGTGCACAAGTTTTATTGTGGCTGAAAATTCTGATGAACTGTAATTCACTTTCTGTTTGGATTTTGATCTGAAGAGATCTGTTTTGGTGATCGTCATAAATTTGTTTTCAAAAGGATTTTTATGTCAGAAAATGAATATTCCTCAAAACCAAAGCACATTTTGCTGGAATGTTTTTTGTTTTTACAAAAAGAAAATCTAATTTAGAGGCAATCTTACTAACTAGAAAGTTAATGATTTCATAGCTGATTTCACCTTTTATTCAAAACTGTTGGACCATTGGGTATTTTAAGGTCAGTCACAGGGGGTTTTGTCTGCTTTATACTGTAAGAAGATCTTGAAATCTAGGATTTTTTTCATTGTAGAGTGGGAAAGATTTTTGGAGAGCTATGTCAAAATATATCAGAGGCAAGGAAAGTAATTTTTTTTTTTATTCTCTAGTGATTCAAGAGTAAATAATTGGGATTCCCCTTGGTGTGCATCACACTTCATATGTAAGCATGGGTTCTAGGACAAGTAACACTGGTATAAATCAAAAATGTATTTGCTGACAAAGTCTCTATTGAAATTCATTGGCTTTTAGAGAGGTGCAAGAGGGTTTGTGATGTCCCTTCTCTTCGTGATCCAAAGATCATATCTCTATTCACACACACAGAGGAGGCTGCAGGTTTGTTGCTCAGTTTAGCTGTGTGACATATTGCCAAGAGATTTGGACCAGACATTTCCCATAGAAGGGCTATAAAGTTGTTTTTTTTTTCCTTTAAGAAGCCAATTCCTCACATTAAAGAAAAGGATGTTCTTGTTATCGAAGGCAGCATGAAAGGCAGCATTTTTGGTCACTTTTTGTTATATTAAATCCTATGAGGGACTGTGAGGAGAAAATTTATATACATTAATAGATAAAGCTCTCAAAGGTGCCCTTCAACCTTCTTCCAGAAAGAGGAAATGAGTTGGTATTTACATGCTGTAAGGTATAGAGCATGTAAGAGGTAGAGGAACAAGCTTTGATCAACAGGCAGAACCTCTGAGGATCTGTGTTTGCAAGAGATTACTTAGGAACTGCACTAAATCAGTTCATTTACTGCATGCTGTATGCCCTCATGCTTTCATTTTTTTTTTTTTTCTGATATCTAGCACTTTCCTCTTCTGGGGAGTGTACTTTGGGCTCTGGCTGAATGAAGAAAGCAGAAATGGAGTGGCACAGTATGGATGCAGGTCTCTGCCTGACATTTGCTGGCATAATGCAGCTGAGGAGTGGGCCACAAGTGACACAGCTCCACATCAGCCTGGCAGCTCTGCCCAGGGGTGAGGGGAATGAACCTTTGTGAGGAGCACAGCCCTGGATAATGCTTTGCTTTTCTGTCAAGGTTTGATGTGAATGCATAACACATATTGTCTTTCACCTATTATTTCTCTGAGGCTGAGTGCTACTGCTAGCAGTAAAATTTCACAGGCTTACTTTAGCAGAATATTAATGACAACTTTCTGAATCTTTGCACATATACATGCAAGGGAGAAGCTGCCTTTGGTGCTCAGAGAGATTTCAAACATTTACTTACTGTCGAGCTTTCCGCGTATATGTGCATGTGAAAGGTCAGAGATGGTCGTTCTATCATTTGGGATGAACACAGCTGAATTGAAATGTCACAGCAGTCCTACCTAGCAATTTAAAAGCTTTAGAGTGTTGCAAGCCTCCTGCCAAGCAAGTAAAAATCAACTCTCCGACTGTACAAATTTACATGATTACAGATAATATATTTTACATCATGCTTGTGGAGTTTCTGAGCACAAGTAGGCAGAGGCAGCTTTTGGAGTTGATTGGAGTTGAGAAGCTTGCTGTGCAGCCCTGGAGCAGAGGAGCAGGCTGCTCATAGCAGACCATGGAAAGCATCAGTCAACCTGATATGTGGCTGATAGATGTTAGCCTTTTTATACCTCTCAAACATTACAAAGGAATTCCGCAGAGGAAGTGAGGGGATGTTACAGTGTAATAAAAGAACATGAAGAAAATAATTTTAAGTAATTGAAGAAAAGGCAGTGTCTCTGTAGGAAAGGCTATACTAAAAAGAGATCATAATCCATTTGTCAAATGTTTATATCTGATTGTTTCAGCACTTTCCTTGCTGAGAATGAATGCTGTGCAGGAACTTTCTGACTCAGGGGGAGGGGACCTTCTGGAACATGTATAGATGCTCCTTCTCTCAGAGAAGACCTTGCTGAAGAATGTGATGACTAGTTCAGATGGGATGAGGATGGTAGAGGTGGATGCCTTATCCATGGAACTGGAAAGTGAAAATCAATCCGAATATATGAAGACTCCACAAGATAATTTGTCATTTTAATTTTGTGTTTGTTTAAGGAAAATTAAGTCAAAAGGGTAAGAACAAACAACTTGGATTCCATCTTTTCATGTGAGATTTATTCTGAGAAGAAAAGAAATTGAGGTTAGTTTTTTTAGTGCATGGAGTGAGTATAAACCATAATGAGACTCATATCCACATGGATTTGCAAAGTGTACTCCTGACTCCTTTTATAATCATTAGGAGTTTTTCTCAGAAAATCCTCCTGAAGTGGTAATAGCCATAAGAGTCTGTGCAAGTTCTGTAGAATTTTTTTTGAAACCTACAGAATTTAATGTTGTGGGATAGTATTAAATAATTAATATTACTTAATTTTAAGTTGAATGAAGCTACAGGGTTACAAGGCAGAAAAATTTTCTATGTCATTTAATATACTTAAGATCATTTATTATTGTATAATGAAATTCTACAAATTAAAATCTAAAAATAATTTTTAAAAGTTTGTATATTTTGCTTCTCTAGTGAAGGTAGATATTATCTGTTTAGGAAAAAACAACTACTATAAAAAAAAAAACTGTTTTCAACCTGCCCACTCTTAACATACATTCTGCTTATCAAATGTAAAATTAGTTTGTATCTTGTACATCAGTGGGACCTTCATGGCATCAGTGCATCTGAACATATGTTGTTTAATGGCCTGTAGCTGTCCTGATTTCCAGCATAACTGTATTTTGTATTTATATTTGAAAACATTATCTGGTTGACAACAGACACAAAATACCCATAAAAACTCAGAAGAAGGCATGGTTAGACTCTTAGGGGGGTCTAATAAGACTTTCCTCAGCCATTCCTTTGTCTTATTTGTTTGTGCAACTATTTAGGACAATACCTGGTTCTTCCTCTTCTGCTTGCACAGTGAAGCTCTGACTTTATATCTCTTGACACTGCGGTGATAGTTTTGTTTTTTTCTAACAAATAGATAAGACTTTGGAAGAAGACAGTTTTATTCCCTGAGCCTGCCTTCAGAGGCACAGGACATAACCTCCCAGCACCTAGATAAAAGGTCCTATGAGAAAAAAGAGATCAAGCAATTCACCCACTCTAAGCAACCATCTCAGGCAAAGAAAGAACATTTCAGTGCTCTCAGCTGTTGCCAGAGTCCCAGCAACCTGAATGCTGCTTTTATCATTAGCGCTCATCAAAGCTTCAGAGAAGACGGAAAGGATTTTGAAGTTCCTAATTTCATGAGGGAATGAAGGTAATAAATTCATAGATCACTTGAATGACTGAATAAAAACAGATGGCTGGGAAAAATTAGGGATAAAAATGGCAAGAGTTTCATGTGTTGTTTGTCCTTTAATAATACTATGGGAATAGCAGAAAAATGTCTTGCTGGTGAGTCCACTTAGAGACCAGAGACATCCTGGGGAAAGGGTTTGGAAAATCTAAGAAAAGCTCTTGCTGAAGAACCAGCTGCAGTATTAGAATTACTGTGGCAGTGGATAACAGCAGAAGGGGAAAAACAAGTAGAAAGGTTTCTGTGGAGTAGGGCACTAAATGCAGTCTGGTTTACAGACAGGAAGCAATGACCTAGGGTCCGCCTCTGCCAAGTAATCTGCTCTTGGTGTGTCTGGTACTGGTGACAACACGAGTGTCCAGGTTACAGCTAATGCCTGTACATATGATATATGGAGATAAAGCAAAGCATGTCAGTATTTAAACAATTATTGTTATATAGGTGCACCACTTTCCCCCCCCAAAAAAGCCAGTCACCCTTCTTACTTGCCCCAGCAAACCTAAAATAAACATGGAGACAGAAACCCACAAACCATTATTCTTGAGCACTTTTGTTTTGGAAACATAAAAGCAGAAAAATATGTGAAAATCTGGGGCAGCAGCCCTCACCTTACATCAAAATGAGAAGTTTAGATGCTCTGAGGTTGAAAAAGGAGCTGTGTACATACAAACTGCAAGACAGATATAAATACATGTTTAATTGTAAAGAATGGAACGATAAGAAGATAATTACCCTTTAAATTTGGTAAGGAAAATTAAGAGATTTTTGCTGCTCTGACTGCTCTGAAAAGAGAAAGCGTAATCTTAGATTTGGATGAAGTTTTTACAAAGTCTGCTTTGGATCCCAGGATTAATCAGGACACCTGGTTGTCCTATTAAGCTTGAGAAAGCAGGAAAACACAGGGCTGCTGACAGACAGTCAGGCACCTGCCGGTTAGTGTGGAGGAACTGAACCAGTGGGTGCTTTCTTCTCTCCTCCACTTTGAGTGTACTGTGACAGATGGCATTTGGAATTGATTGGCGTATCTTAGAGGGTGTGCACTAAGTTAAATTATCCTTCAGGTTTATCATATAAAAAATTGAAGTAAATGGTGTGACTCCGTGAATCAACTCACTGAGAAAGAAAGAAGAAAATTCACTTTGAAAAATTTTGAAAATCTAACTGCACAGAGTCTAAAGGAGTGAATTAGAGTGTCGTCTAAAGATCTGTGCACTACAGCTTGGGACAAGTTGTGCAGCATTGTCAGTTTTCAGATTTACAAGGTGACTGTAAAAGTCCTTACAGATGACTGTCAAAGACAAATGGTCTATTTAAGCAAATCTATATTCAGAAAAAAGAGGGTAGTATGCAGTACATAAAGATGTTTCTTCTTGATCAAAATTTGCCTGAGATGATTAATTTAAATAAAACACAGATGAAGGAGAGGATTGTATAGCATTCCCATCATCTATTTGTATTAAATCTTAATTTCTCTGAGATTAATGTTTTTCATAACATTCTGCACTTGTATTTTACTATAAGCCAGTCTGGTTCATATTCAAACAGGTGCTGTAGATTTGCTCTTGCTGCTGGCTTATCAGAAAGGAAAGCCTATTCACCCAGGAGGTCACAAGATCATTTTAGAAGTCAAGGAGAAGGAATCAGGATGCAGCCGGTAATTAGAAGCAGTGACAGCAGCACAAAGCTGCTTCATCGGCTCCTAAACTCAAGGACTACACTTGGGAGAATAAACTGTAAGCGCTTGTCGGGGATATCAGCGAAGTTGCTCTGTTCCTGCAGAGGTCTCACAATGCAGACCCAGCGCTGTCCCAGCAAGGGTCCTGGCAGCATCCCAGCCCTGCCCCTGGCAGCCCTCCCCTGCTGTCAGCGCTGCAAGGCAGGTCACCGCCTCCCCTCCTCCTGCTCTCGCTGCCAGCAGCAAAGGGACAATATTGCTCGGCCCAGCGCCAGTTGCCTGGTGTGACGGCGTTGGATCAGCTCCTCACCTGACATAAGCCAGGCAGGAGGACAGTAGACAATGTTCTGAAAGGTGAGAAGAATCAAGAGGAAGGTGACAGCAACCTGGCGAAGTGTCCAAACTGGGAGAGGAGGGAGAGGGAGTTAAATCTAGGAGGGTCACCTTGAGGCAGAGCGCCCACTTCTCACAACACAGCGAGAGGTGGTTGGTTGTTTTTTGTGAGGACCGTACTTGGCCCAGAGAAAAGAAGAGAGAGATTGATTTTTAAAATATGCAATTTTTTGGTAATTAAACATTTTATAAAGTAAATATTACCCCTTTAAATTAGATTTCACGTTCACAGGAAAGAAAAGTTGATAGTTTTATCAGCATTCTGCTATAATATGTCTGCTGTGAACATTCTCCTAAAGCCATGGAGATGATCCTGAACTGCACTTTCTACTCAACACTTTCATCTTTTAGGATCTTCTTGACAGACAGACTGCCAGTTGTCAGAGTGTCTGTCAACTGTGAAAGCTAGCAGCATATGCTGAGACAAGCTGGTAAGGGCAGGGTAAGAGAGATGACTTCTCTGTTTATAAAACAGGAGCTCGGTAAAGTGACTACAGCAACTCTCAGGAGGAGCAGATGCAGCTGAAGGTATGAAAACAAAGCAGTCTGAAGCACTGCAGGGAAATTCATTTAATGCACAAAGCAAATCGTCCTAATTCATCTTTAGAACTAAATAGTGCTCTGTTTTCTGTCTGATGATTCACTGTTATTATGCACATTATTGTTTACGACTAATGATTACTTAGCCTATCACTCTGTCAGGTTTCTGCAGTGCAGATCATATTATCAATGCTTAATGGGTGTTACTGCTCAGAAGAGGGATTTACACTTTCGGTGTTTGCAGCCTGGTATGTCAGAAAGGAAAACAAACCAGCCTCGATATTACTGAAGAGACCTGTACATCTAATGAACCACCTAATGCTCTTCAGAACAGGAAATTTCAAGATTTGAAAGAGTGTCAGAACCCTTCAAGACTTTCTCTATGGTCATTCCTGTACACGCTTTTTCCACCCATGGATTTCTTCAACAGATGTTTTTATCTAAATTGTCTTTTTAAAACTGGGGAAAATCAAAATAATTAGGACACATGGCCTGCTCTCTCCACTGATCTCCTTTGGCAAACATGTTATCATCTCAGTTTTTTGCAATATTTGGAATATCTTGTGCTCCAGGATTCATTTAGGCAACATCCAGACAGAGGTCCATCCTGAGTCATTCAGGACACAGAGTTGTAATGCCCCCTTCTGTAGTCACTCACCAGTTTTGTTTGCCTTTGGATTGAAGCATTCAGACCTACCTCTGAAAAGTGGAAAAATGTAGAAGCGATCCCAGCAATGATGTAGAATGACAGAATGATTTGGGTTAGAAGGGAACTGAAGGAGCATCTACTCCTGCCCAAAGTTCAATCCCCCCTACCTTGGGCAGGAGCACCTTGCACTAGATCATCCATGCTAAAAGCCTCATCCAACCTGGCCTTGAACTCTTCTAGGGATGGGGCACACAGCTTCTCTGGGCAAGCTGCTCCAGTGCCTTGCCACCCTCACAGTAAAAGATTTCTTCCTTATATCTAATTTAGATCTACTCTCTTTCCTTTTAAACTCATTCTCTCTTGCCTTATCTCTACTTGCCCTTGTAAAAAGTGCCTCCCCAGATCTCTTGTAGCCCTTTTAGGTATTGGAAGGCTGCTATAAAGTCTCCTTGGAGCCTTTGGCTCTCCAGGATCTTGTAGTTCCAACTCTTGTAGCTTGTCTTGAGAGAAGAGCTGCTCCAGCCCTCTAGAGCACCTCTAATATGAATGCAAAGGTTATGTGGAGCCACTCTGATAACATCTGCAGGCCATGTCGGGCATTGCTGCTGCAAAGGACATTAATATCTTGACCTAATAGGTAAAAACATGCCAGATGTCTCCATTTTTCTAACCATTCCGATCCGAAAAAAAGTTTTATCATTCAGCACTGGAAATATGGTCCCAAACTCATCTATCAGGCAGCTTGTACATCTTCATGACAAAGCTGTCACGGAGACTTTGAAACACTGAAATGAAGCAATGCCTGCTTGGGTTATCAAAATTCCCTCAAGAAAAGGAAAATCTTGCCTCCTTTCCTGGAGCAGAATCTCAGTAATCACTGTAACTCCTTATGAGCTGGAAGCATATAACCAGCAAAGGGTTATGGATCTAACAACATCAAAAGACATTTTACAGCTACATACTTGAAGAGGCTTATCAAGGCATGCTTAACAGAAAGTTCCCAAATCCACTGCATTTGGGAATTTACCATTAGACAGCAGTGTCAAATTTTAATGAGTGAAATTAGTTAATGCATGTACAGTGCTTTGAAGATATGAAATGTTAATTAAATTGTGGGAAATCAAGTCAAGGTAAGCAATGCAGGCTGAGAAATGGGGAAAGAAATATCTTTATATAACGATACATGTCCAATGAAATTCTATGTACTCCTTGATCAATGGAGAGTCCTTTATCACCTTTTTGGTAGGAAAAGTCTCATATTGCTGTTGTTAACCTTCGACTGAAAACCAAAGCATCAGCTTTTTCTGTAGATTGCATAATTTCTGTTCCATTTTATCAAAAGAAAAAAGCTTCTTCTGCTTTTCTTTGTAATTCATGTTTCACTAAGGGAACATTGGGAAAATGATGTGACATTATGAAAAAGCCAGCTAGGATTTGAGTTGAATATTATCTCAGTTATAACACTGATTTCTGCAGCTTCTTTTTTTTTTTAATTAGTCTGTTTAGGGAAACACATATTTCAGGATTAAATGATACTTGGAATAAAAAATTTAATTTGCAGTTAAAGACAACTGATAAATCTTAAGAAAAAAGTGGATAAAAAGAAGTTTTTAAATAAAAAAGTGAAAAATATTTTCATTTTTGGTTGAATTTTCAGTTTTTATGAAGTTTGACAACACTGGTGAAAATTCTGGAAAATAGATTTTAATTTTATTCAATAAATTTTGCTTTTATAAAAACAGATGCATCTTACCAATATAAAACTGATTGGCTCATAAATCTTCTTTTTCAGTATTTGTAATGGAAATTCTTAGTCATCATGGCTGACCTGGCATAGAACTCATGAAAATTCTGCTTCACATGAGAAGCTGAGTTACTGAACTGCCAGAACTCACTTCCAGTCAACGTTTCTGATTTTAAGATACTCAATCTTTGACTTAAAATCACAAATAAATACAAATGCATGCCAGATATCAAGGCATCTGCACAGATAGTCCAAGAATGTTCCTTGGTGTTGCAGATAAAATGCTTTTACTATTGGTCTTGCTAAAAGTAGCAATGGATAAATGCCCTCGAAGATAGTGGGAGAGTTGTGCTCTGCCTTGTGGAAAAAGCATATATATATATTTAGGTGAGTAACTTGGCCTTTTTTTTTTAATATTTTTTTGACCTCTCAAACACTTTCCTATAGAGACAAGCATGAGTTCACTAAAGAAAACAGAAGCCTTCTGGCAGTCAGTTGTTTATTCTTCAGTTATCTTCCTTTGACCCTTTAGTGTTTCTAGATTTTGAAGCCAAAGGAGATTATAGTTACTTAGTGCTGTTATTATTATCTAAGGGAAAGAGAGTGCATTGTGCACAAACCATAAACACTAATGTACATTCATTGTAAGTCTATACCTTTCAGCAGCATGCTTCTAATGTGCTAGTGGAAGTTTCTATGTCTAAATTAAAGCTGGAAACATCCCCTTTATATTTGTTTAGGTAAGACTACAACCAGAAGACGTTACTTTTATCAGTCTCAGCAACTGCTTGTGGTGGTATGATCCTGGCTGGGTGCCAAATGCTCACCAAAGCAACTATCATTCACCCCCTCAGCTGGACAGGGGAAAGAAAATACAATGAAAGGCTCATTGGTTGAGATAAGGACAGGGAGAGATGGAAGGATTCTTCTGCTGCTCCAGTGTGGGATCTCTCCCACAGGAGACAGTCCTCCACAAACTTTTCCAACATTAGCCCTTCCCATGTGCTGCAGTTCTTCATCATCTGCTCTAGTGTGGGCCCCTCCATGGGATGCAGTCCTTCAGGAACAAGCTGCTCTTATGTGGATCTGCTATGGGGTCACAAGTCCTGCAAGCACACCTGCTCCGATGTAGTCTCCTCTCTCCATGGGCCACATATCCTGCAAGCAGCCCGCTTTAGTGTGGACTTCCCATGGCATCACAGCCTCCTTTGGGCTTCCACCAGCTCCAGTGTAGCATCCTCCATGGGCTACAGATGAATCTCTGTTCCAGTGTGGAATTCCAGAGGCTACAGGGGCACAGCGGCCTCACTATGATCTTCACCCCAGGCCCCAGGGGGATGTCTGCTACAGGACCTGGAGGACCTCCTTCCCCGCCTTCACTGGCCCTGATGTCTGCAGTTTTGTCTCTCACATATTCTCACTCCTCTCTCTGGCTGCAGTTGCTGCTTGTTTTCGGCCCTTCTCAAGCACGTTATTCCAGAGGTGCTGCTACCATCACTGACAGGCTCAACCTTTGCAAAGGGCAGGTTTGTCTTGGAGCCAGCTGGTATTGGCCCCGTCAGGCATGGGAGGACTTTCCAGTAGCTTCTCACAGAAGTCACCCTTTTAGCCCTCTCACTATCAAAACCTGGTCACATAAATCCAATATACTGCTCTGTAATACTGGGGAAAATACAAACACAAACAATTATGCAAGGACTACATGGGCCACAACCGTGCTGGAGAATTTATTGAGACAGTAGAGAATACAGCAAAAAAAAGCTGTGCTCAATGGGACTAGCAGGTGCTGCTGTGCTGTGGCTTATACTCTGTGATTTACAGAAGTACAGATCCTGCAGGGAAATTTGGAGTCCTGCTCACTGCATCTGTAAGGAACAGAGAGAGTTTGGCAGTGGAAAATGGTCACTTATTGATGCCATTAGAGCTTTAATTCCTGGTCAAAGTTGAAGGGATATGACTATTTTCTCTTTGACTTCAGCCTTTAGATCATATGCTGATAACAGAGCAGAAATCAGTCATTTCTTTTTACAGCATTAGTCCTGGAAAGACTATGGTTACCACTTTTTTTATTCTAGCCTAACAGACAAACCACTGATCCAGCAGGCTGCCCATATGTTGCCTTTAAAATCTTCTTTTCCTATAGCTTTACACACTGCCAGGCTAGAAGGGAAAAAAAAAGGAGGTGTTTTCTACACATTTAGTTGAAACTCTTCCACTCAACATTCACACGGGGTCACAGAAAAGCAGTCACAATGAGCCTATGGATTTACAGCCAACACAGCCACCTCCCACCTGGAGGGTGGAAGCCCTGGAAGGTCTGGTCATCAAGATTTATAATGTACTTTACATTGAAATACGTAATAAATACAATGCATATATAGCTCTCCAGTCATGCTGAAGGGGTCCAGAATAGAGCTTGTTACATGATTTCAAAGATATTGGCAAAGTTGTCAAGGGCAGCCAGTGTAATATCTCGCTGCAGTAGATCTGCTTACACTGTGCACAAAAGCCACAGACATTATTTTCTTCTTATGTGAGCACCAAAACCATTCTTTTCAATATAGCAATATTGATCCTACCTTTGGGAATGACTAGGCAAGCTGCATTAAGGGAGCTGTACTGCTTGGCAAAACTGATAACTTGTCTCTTAGGCTCATGCTGTTAAATGAGATGAAGTAAAGCCTACTGTGGGATGCTAAAGAAGAGCTTACCAGCAAAAAGTTGACAGAAGCAGCACTATTTCCTGTCTGATTTTCATGTAAAAAGTCAGAAAAACTGAAATATAGCAGAATGAGACCGGTGTGGGTGTAACATACACAGCAACATTTGAAAAGCACTAAACCACCGCTGAATACTAAAAAATATCCAGCTTCTTTTTTAGCAAGTGACAGTGGCTGATCCTTTCTGAACTGCTTCAGTTGTTGCATAGGTTGTGCACTTCGTGCATTGCATGGTATGTGGGTTTGGTGGAGGATGAAGAAAACTAACTTGTCTCCAAGTCCTCTGTCCTGTTCCATTCTTATGAAGGTGGAAAGTGGGTTTAGTTATTGAATCAATTGCATCCTCTGGATGAACCCCCCTTTCCTGCCAAAAACCCCGAATAACAAGACATTCAGTTGTCATAGGTAAGGGAAAATCCACTATTGCATGTATCATCCAGGTTAGCAAGGAGCAGAGCACCAGAGCTAGAGCTCAGCTAAGAGGTATGAGGGTGGCTCTAGTATTGTGCACCAGCAGCTTCACCACTGACATGCAAAAGACCCAAAGCCTCATGTGTAATGACATTAACGAGTCCTTTCAGAAAGATGATGAGCAGGAAAGCTCTGAGTGAGATGACAGGATAAATGTTTATCACCCAACTCCACAAATAACCTGGTCCTCATGAAGATAACCTGTTTAGCTAAGAACAAAAGTAGATGAGTAGGAAGTATTACTCTCAGTAAAGTTATTTATGATTCTTTTTACAACTAGTTGTTCACTCAGCCCCATCCCAGCTGCAACATTATGATTAAATATTACACTATAAATTTGACTGGGTTAAAAAAAAAAAGATGAATATAATATACTACAGACTATGAAATCTTCAAAACGTGAGTGAGATAA
This sequence comes from Nicator chloris, assembly GCA_013400495.1. Classification (NCBI taxonomy): domain Eukaryota; kingdom Metazoa; phylum Chordata; class Aves; order Passeriformes; family Pycnonotidae; genus Nicator; species Nicator chloris. Next base: position 57,507 of record WAAE01023179.1, read on the forward strand.
AAATTTGCTTTCGTAAGAAAGCACCCAAACTGTCTGAAAATCTCAGAGAAAAAAAAAAATAAAACAAACACCCTCAATCCATTACAACCTCAGACATTGGGCTATAATATAGGCATAGAAAGCTATTCTCTATTACCCCTAGGAAACCAGCTAGAAATGTGTTCAGTCCAGAGTGGCTAGCTTTAATCCTGAATTTTTTTGACCCTGAGATTAACACAGTTGGTTAGAGCATGCCAAGGTCCTGGATTCCATCCCTGTATGGGCCATCCACTTAAGAGTTGGACTTGATGATCCTTGTGTGTCCCTTCCTCAGAATATTCTGTGATCTTAATGGGTTTTATTAACATAAAATCCATTCTCTGCTCACCCTCAAGGACAGTTGGGGTGGGGTACTACTAACAATATCTGCTGCATCAGGCTGGGTCATGCCAGATGGTATTCTATAAATTTAATTTGGATCCCTAGTTTATGGCAAAGAACTGGTTCAAATGTATTCTGGTCACCTAATGTTTTCTTAAATTAATCCATCAGAAAAATATACAAAATGAGACTGCTCTGAAATTCAGGGGTTTTCTTTTTAAAAAAAAGATTTTGTGAAGTAATGCTGGTAAGTATCTGCATTAAAGATTTGAATAAATGATTCATGTAATTAACAACATATTCAAATGCACATTCTAGCTTCTACAGAATGAAAGAAGAGAGGAAAAATGGGTATATACTAATATTAATTAATTAGCCAAGCAATGTTAATTAGGCAACTACATAATTAGGTTTGGGACAATGAGGTTTCTTTTGCTCTATGTTCATATTTGCTTCCTTCAAACAAAGGAAGTAGTCTATGTTAAGTAGAAGATCTCAGTTTACTTGATGTATGTGTTTCAGGGAATCTGATAGGAAATTGTCAGAATTTCCAGTGTGACAGAAAAACATATTCTCTGAGACACTTATGTAAATACCATAATACAATTTTCTTAACCTGTTGGTTTTTTACTTCCCTAGAGAACTGTAGAATATCTGAAATAATATGAGTGCCTGAATAATTAATTATATGTTTGATATAAAAGCATAAGGACGATTGCTTTCAATTTTAAACATAGTAATATAATGTAAGTTTTTGTCAATTATATTCAGAAGCTACAGAGTTTCCAAAGCATGAACAGTAATAATCAAATAAAGCTGATGATTACACCTTAACTGTTATACTATGCCCCAATTCCCATTAAATTAGTTTTATTAGATAACTACATAAAGATGTTCAGAAATGTCAACAATCTAGGGATTCAAAATGTTGAAATTAGTTTCCATTATTAAGATGATAACCTTTGTCTGTCTTGTTGTGATTCTATCTTTATCTTTGTACTTCATCAGTTCTTTTTATCTTCTCCTTTGCATTCACCATCTCTCGTTAGTGTCTAAATCTCACTGTGGAGAATAATAGATGCTTACATCCAAAGCTGATAGTGTTATTGCTGTAATGATCTTTAAAAGACAAAGTGAAGACAATAAAGAATGCAACAATTAGTTCACTTAGCTCTTCAGCAGGATAGCATCTCTCTTCTCACTTTGTTACCTCTTCATCTCTACATATAGTAAGTTTTTCATGGTGTTGTCATTCCTAGAGAGCTGGCAGAAACTATTTTCCTGACATGCCTGTTTTCTCACTTGGGTTTTACTCTAAAATCAATGTATTCCTACTCTTTATAGAGCTTTACTTTGTCTCAATCTTTCTTCTGTCTAGGAGCCAGGAAGCTTACTACTATTTCATGACTCAAAGAACAAATGGCTTTCAGCATTCTTCCTCAAAAGCCATTTTACTTCTACAAAAGTAAACTCTTTCTTCTTTCTAGTACTTGGAAAAGTAAAACTTCTCATCATGTTTTATGAGCATTTAAGAGAAATCCTCTGAACTAGCCCAGAGTGCATGTTGCTGCAACTAGGAGCATCAAGGTAGGAGAGCAGGAAAGGAGTCACTTGCAATTGGAATCATAAAATCATAGAATACCCTGAGTTGGAAGGGACTCACAAGGATCATTGAAATCCATCTCCTGGTCCTGCACACAACAGTCCCAAGAATCATGCACCATGTGCTTGACAATGTTGTCCAAATGCTTTCTTGAACTCTGTCAGGTGTGGTGCTGTGATCATTTCTCTGCCGAGCCTGTTCCAGAGCCCAGACACCCTGTGGGTGAAAAACTGTTCCCTAATACGTAACCAAAACCCTCCCTAATACAACTTCAGGCCATTCCCTCACTGATCCTGTCACTGGTCATCAGAGAGAAGAGATCAGTGCCTGCCCCTCTTGTGCCCCGCTAGAGGAAGTTGGAGACTGCAATGAGGTCTCTCCTCAGTCTCCACTTCTCCAGGCTGAACAGACCAAATTACCTCAGCCACTCCTCATACAGCTTCTCCTCAAGGCCCTTCATCATCTTTGTTGCCCTCCTTTGGATGCTGTCTCATAGCTTTATATCTTTATTATGTTGTGGCACCCAGAACTGCCCCCAGGACTTGAGGTGAAGCCACCCCAGTGCAACGCAGAGCAGGACAATCCCCTCCCTTGCCTGGCTGGTGATGCTGTCCCAGATGTCCCCCAGGACAGGGGGACAGGGTTGGCCCTCCTGGCTGCCAGGGCACTGCTGACTCATGTTCAACTTGATCAGGACCCCCAGTTCTCTTTCCACAGTGCTGCTTCTCTGGCATTTCATTCCCCAGTCTGTACATCCAGGGTTGCCCATCCAGGTGCAGAATCTGTCATTTATCTTCGTTAAACTTTGTATGGCTGATGATTGTTCATCCTTCAAATTTTTCAAGGCCTATCTGCAGGGCCCTTCTGCAGGCCCCCTCTGCCTTCAAGGAATTCAACAGCTCCTCCCAATTTAGTATCATAGTCAAACTTAGTATTCCTTCCAGTCCTGTGTCCAGTCATTTAGGAAGACGTTGAAGAGAACTGGGCATAAAATGGAGCCCTGCAGAACCTCACTAATGTGCATCCAGCAGCCCAATGTCATGCCATTTATTATAACCCTTTGTACCTGACCCATGAGCCAGTTGCTCACCCATTCTGTTGATTCAGCTGGTTGTTGTCCAGTATCAGAAGCTTTACTGAAATCCAACAAGATTATATCAGCTGGCTTCCCTTGTATATGGTCACCTCTTTAATGGGTGCCCCTCCTGTATGGCTAGTATTTAGAGTGCCTGCCATGGAAGTTTGGTGAGCTGGTAGGAGGGGTCAAGGATTTTGGTCTTCTGCCATTCAAAGAAGTGCTTTAGCTAACTATACAGGTCATTCTTAATTGTCTCAGTATATGGAGACCAATGCAGGCTCTTAAGATTTTCTTAAAATAGAAACACTTAAAAAAAGTAAAAAGGTGAATTAATGATCCCTAATATGAGAAGATAATTAATTTTGAAAATGAGTGGTTTCTCAGTTTGTAATTTGGTTGATGACAAGCAAATGATGAAAACCAGGAGAGGTTAAAGCAGTATAACTCAGAGTTAGAAGAGCTAAACCAGCTAGCACTTGTTATCAGTGGGTGCCCTCTTCTGTCTCACTGGGACACCCTGGTTTTGACCTTGTCTTCTGCCTACATACATATTTAACTTAATCCTCACTTTAGATCTATTACAAAGAAGGTCAGTTTAAGAGCAGTTAGGAGGTAGGGCAAACTCTGGCTCCTGGATACAGTACCTTCTGATCATAGGTATAAAACAGCTGCAAACCACCTGGCTTTCTGGCTCCTGTCTTTCAGGAGTATTTAGAAAACCTGCTTGCCTTACAGGTGATCACTGCAAATAAATGCCTCTGCTGAGCTCCAAACCAGCTGTCTCATTTTTGTACATAACTACAAAATGACACATTTGCAGAGGGAAGTGACTTGTTTGTCCAGAATAGAATGGGACCCTTGTCAAAACATGCTGGGACCATTCTTTCAGAGACAGTTTTGCAGCTGGAGAATTGCCCAACAGCAGTATGATGAAAAAGACTGATGCTGGCTCAGTCAATTAAACCAGCAGACAGCTCTTAATCTTAAACCAGCATGCATTCAAACAAACTGATCTTCTGCATACAGCCCAGCATAGTTGGCTCCTATTTTTCAGGACTGCATGACATTCAGGTAGGAGGTTATCAGGGACATGAAGGGGCATTTCAGTTCCTGCTCAGTCTTCCCTGGGGCTTCCACTCTCCTCCTCTCCATGGGTCTGTGAGCTCCATTTTGGCTCAGCCTTAATTCCCTCCCTGAACTGTCTTGTAGGTGTTCCCATCTCTGGTCCTACCTCCCAGCTGGACCTCAGACCTATCCTATAGATATCTTGCCCCCTGGATGGGATGGGGATGGGCCTGTTGGTTCATATGACTCTATCTGCCTGACAGATTTTGGACTCACATTGCTGCCTTCTCTTCAGTCCTGTTTCTGGCCTGGTCTCATTCAGCTCCTGACAGGAACACCCAGATGGATCATGGATCAGGTTCATTGCTTGCCATTTCAGGGGCTGCCAAAGCACCCTGTGACCAGAGGTTGGTCCTGCCTTCAGAGAAAGAACGACACACTTTGGGATATGCTTAGGTTTTTTGCACAGAAAAGGCTCTGCTTCATTGATCCAGGGTCTGAAGGAAAACGTGAACTCTTTTATCAGACTTTTTAAAGGATGACTCAGTTGTCTGCCCAGCAGGTAAGGATCTTCTGTGGGTATGTGATGTGGGAAAACCCACAGAGCAGATTTGAACTTGCTGCTGACTGTCCAAGGCGGAGTTGACAATGCAGCTCTGTGTACTGTGCTGATGAACTATCCTTTTGTCAGCAGGTGGGCCATACTAGACTGTTACCTGGGTGGAGGTTAAAAGAAGCAAAAGAACAGCTCCTTCTTTACTTCAAAATTTGAAGAGCTGAAATCCAAGCTCAACCTTTCTGTGTTTGGATCACACTTCTGGTACGTTAGCCCAAGGAGTCAAAGGATAGTTACTCCTCTCTCTTTAGGTGAAGGGTTGGCAGTCTCCCTGTCAAATGTATGCATAGTCATTTGATGGGAAAAGGCTATATTTGGACAAATGTATTTAATTAAATGCTTGATTTTATATAGCTATATAAAAGTACAAAGACCTTAAGTTACAGGCAGTTCATTTGCAGGTATAGTAGGTAACTGCCAAGTTACTCAGATATAATTATACGTGTAGTCTGAAAGGAAAATTATTTGAGCCTTTGACATTTCTGTGGCTTGATTTGTGCTTGACACATAAAGCAAACGTATCCACCAAATTTAATGATGTAAAATATTTGTGTTATAAGGAACTATTTCATTTCTAATGAAGACTTAAAAAATTCCTCTATGGAAATAATGCATGAACATAACTGAAAGCCCTGTGAGATTTTAATCTCTAAATTCTTGAATATAATATGATACATACACTAGGAGTGTTAGGATAATTTCCTAGTACATCTTTTATATATCCTGTTTAGGGGAATTTTGGCAAGTCAAAAGATGTGCTGGTGAAGGAATCAATGTGCATTTAGACTCAAACTCCTGAGTTCAGTGCTCTCTCTTGCTCTGTGGATGTTAGGAAGCTGTGCTCATTGTGGCAGAAGGAAGGCACAAGAACGAAAGTCATAAATCAGTTGGTAATTGTCATTAGTGCCTGTAACAATTTGGCTTTATTATTAGCGTTAGGCATTATACTCAGAAAAAAAGGAATTACTGTACAAATTCTGCAAACTATGTTCCTTGTAATTGTTCTAGTTTGCTGTAACAAACTCCTAGAAAGGTTTTGCCTCGTGATAATTAGAAACCATGGCAAAACTCTGTCCTATTAATCCAGTTGGCATTTGCTGTCTGATGTTAAGGAACATAACATCACCCACATAGCTCACATTTTTCTCATAGAAAATTGTAAAACCTTCAGGGTAGATTTTGTACAGCTTAAACTGCCTGCCAAATATTTGCTACTGTGCAATAGAGGGTAAAGGATTCTTGAAACCAGGGAGAACAAGCAACTGAGAACATGACCTGCTTAAGAAATTAAAATATTTTGGGGAATCTAGCCTTTTAATTTATCTACATTTTTTATTCTTTTTCTCTCAGATTCTAGGGAAAAAGTATACAGTGCTTAAGAGGGGATATTTCTGTTTGGTAAGGAGAAAATTGAGTGAGGAGCTCACCTTTCAAGAGATGAAAAAGTCATTAGAAATGTTAATGAAAAATGTCTATGACTTTATCATAAGAGGTCAGACACTGCGCCAAAAGTCATCCCTACAGTTTGAGGTAAGATGAGATATTGTGGCTTGACTTTATAATCTTGTTCTGATTTTCTTTTCTTTTTAATGGATTACCAAATTCAGATTAGAATGGATAACTAACAAAACTAACAAAAGCGATTTCTCATGACAAAAAAGTAGGAGACTAGGATTGGTTATATTTTAGCAATCATTTTTATAGTTAACTTCTATTCAACATGAAACAGACACGTCTTCTCTAACTGATTTACATTAAGAAACAAGATGGCTTTTAATATTTAAATTTTAAATTAGATAAACTGAAACTAGCACTAAAACCCATTAATCTTAATATTGTCCCAAACTGACTGGGTTTAGAAATGAAAAATTTCTTAGCTTATCGTCTTCCTGTAGCAATTAAAAGGTTCAGTACAAATCATTTTGTGTGTAAAATTACGGAATCATAGAATGCTTTGGATTGGAAGAGACCTTAAAGATCATCTAGTCACTAAAAGATGATAAAAAATCTTTACAATAGTCTTTTCTATTTTTTTTAATATCATATATAATCAATATAACACAGCTAATAAAATCTAGAAGAGTTTAAAAATTTACATGGTCTTTAATATATATGGAGATCAGACTCTGATACTGTTATTCAGTAGGACACCATTCATGTTTCAAAACAGTCCCAAGATTTCAAAGCACTTCTTTTGGAAGGTGGAATATATCAAATCTAAATTATTAAACAAGCTTTGAGGTGAATGCTAAAGTAACATTTATATTTATTTACCAGTAGTGTATACTGGTCACAAATTTGACTAGATTGATATATGCCTGGTAGTCAGCACAGATGTTGTGACTTACTAATGAGCAGTGTTGTTGGGTGTAATCATAATTCCCGTTTCCTTTTAAAATTAAGTTCTCATGCTTTTTTCCAGTGACTGTTTACTGTAAAATACAATCTTACTCTCTGTTTAGACAGCACTAAGTACAAACTCAAGCTGAGGTGAGTACGCAGCTTCTTTATTTAGCTCCTTTTTGTACCCATCAACTACTGGTTTATTTGTAGCAAACAAGTAGGTCTTTTACCAGGAGAAGTCAGGAGGATTTTCTCCTCAGTCTGGATTTAAGTCTGAGGATTATGAGACTCTCCTGGAAGCTTAGAGATATAGGATTGGATCCTTCTCAGCTGAGTTGGAGTTTCAAAGTTGTTTCCCATTTTTTTTATTGTCATAGTGCTGTAAGTGTCAGGCTGTTAGGCAAAAGCCAAACCTCCATCTGCGTGGTTTCTGGAAAGAGTGCTACAGTGTTTTTGGCTTTAAGAGACTCCACACATCTGATCACAATGCAGCTGTTGAACCTAAATTCTGGAAGGAAGAAATTGAAGTGAAATAAATATATGGAGGTGCTTTTGCATATACTTTATTGTCTCATTTGGCAGTGAAGTTGTCTGGCTCTAGTGCTTGAAGTCATCCTGATGGATTTAGATATATCCATTTTAAGTGTTCATTCCCCACATTTGGGGACATGTAGATAAAAAAGTGATGAATAAACTGCAGTGCAGGATTGTTATTCAGAGATATTTCAGTGGGCTGGAGAAATGGGCTGTCAGGACTCATGATGGAGAGAAAGACAAATGCAAAGCCCTGCACGTGGGGAGGTATAAATCCATGCACAACTCCAGGCTGGGGGCTGATTGCCCAGAAATCAGCTTAGGAGAAAAGGTCTGGGGGGTAGTGGCGGAAAACCAAAGTGAACATGAGTAGGCCGTGTGTCCTTTCACCAAAGGAAAACAACAGCACACAGTGCTGTGTGGGCAGGACTGAAGGTATCAGTTTGGTGGTAGTGGTTATTCCCTTCTATTCTGCTCTTGTTAGCTTCATCTGCAGTGCTGTGTCCAGTTTTGGGTTCCTCAGTGAAGGACCACTCGGATGACTGGCATGTTTGAATGTATGTGATGTACAAGAAGAGGCTGAGAGAATGACATATTCTTAGGATGAGAAAGCAAAGAGGACATGTTGCTGCCTTAATAGCAGGGAATGCTCAAGAACAAAAGTTGCAATGTATGACATTTTGAACATAAGGAATATATACANCAGCAAACTCTCAAATTGTGGATTTATGTCTCCATAATTCACATGTTAAAGTATACCTCATTTATCTGACTCATGATGTAAGAAATTAGATGCCTTGGCTCTTTTGAAAAATTCCTGTGGCTCATTGCATGTTTAGGCTTCTAAGTACTTTAAGGCATATTTCCCGCTCCTTTTTCTCACGAAACTAATGTGTGATATTTCTGTTATGCTTTTTTTCTCAAAACAGTTTCCACTAAGAAGCCTAATCCTCTGTATATAAATGCAGAGTAGCCAAAACCAAGGGGGACCTGTCTGTGAGAGTACAGAAAACTAATTGGTGTTTTTTCACAGTTAAAAACCAGACACAACTGGAAATTCATCTGTATGTTTTTGGATATATACATTTGAGGAATTTAATAAATTCTTAGATAAAGAAAGCCTAATACTTCTGATTTGACTGGCCAGGATCCAGTGTTACACGTGTTTAAGGCAAGATACCATTTCCTAGACCAGTACACTTGTTTCTAACTGTTCTAGCATATGGAAAACCCAGGTTCTGATATGGAGATTAAGTTGCTGAAGTACAGTTTTAATTTTGATGGCATTTCCTTTCAGACCACTCTTCATAAAACCTGTTTTCTAAATGAAATTAAGCTCCATAGAGAGTGTTTTAAAAAAGGGTTGAGAGGGTTTAAAAATGATCCCTCTTTCATACATAAATTTACTTGCTTTCCCCAGTGTGGGGCAGGAGATCTAGAAGGTAAGAATCTGATACCTCAACAAAACCTCTGTCTGGACAAGTTTCAAAGAGATAGCTCTCTGAATTTAAGGGCTATGAATATGCAATTACTGTCATGTCCCTGGAATATTTCCAAGCCCCTTGACAGGAAAAAGATGTGCGATGCAAGTGACAAACTGTAACAGTATAGAGTTCAGAGGTGTATATCTTAGCTAGTTGCCCTTGGGTCCTCTTTACAATCAATCCAGAGAAACACACACTTTTAAGTCACTGTTCTTATTTCAGAGCCAACATTTAAAGTGGGAGTGGTGTGTGTGTCATTACCATTGAAAGTTATGAGACACAAATAATACTGAAGATGAAAAGTCTCATTTTGAAAAATCTTGTTTGATCACATTCCCCCAAAGATCGTCATGAGTAGACAGATGTAAGGGCTGCCCAGAAGAAAGCTTTCTTTTTGTACTCAGAATGTATTAATGGGAATACAAAGGCTTTCATGACTTCTAATTTGCTCTACAAAAGCTATTCATTTTAGAACATAGAAAAAGACAAAATATTTTTGTCAAGTCATTCTGATCTGACCCAAATGCATCAAACTGGTGCCACTGAGCAGTATTTTTCTGTTCTATGTTATTGATAATTAATGTCCTTGTCTGGAACAGAAGCTAGGTCCTGGTTCAGAAGCAAATGTACTTGTCTGTAGTGGGGCGTGTGGACCACATGATGGAGCCACGAGAAACAAGGTATCCAGCTCGGCTCTTGCGGATCCTGATTGTCCCATTAAAGTGGGAGCCTGTCTCGCAGTATCTAAATCACAGGTATAAAATATGGCAGTGGATTTAAAGAGTGAGAAAAATTAGTCCTGCCAGTGTCTCTTTTACTGTTTCAGCTCCAGCCTCCAGGAGCTCCACTGTGCCTTGCTGCTCTGACTGGCCATGCCTGGTTGTCAAACACACAGGCATTTTCCAAGCTGATCCCAAAACTCAAAGCTGCTCATGAAGGTGTTGGCCGATGATAAATAATAATAAGACTGGGAATTGTTGAATGAAGCATGGTTTTGTCGTGTGCATGATACTGCATATATATTGTTTCTAAAAATCCTGACAAAATCTTGACAGAAATATGCTGTTGATGCACACAAAGGCATTTTTTTAATTCAGTGAAGTGGATAAGGACTGAACCAAAAAATGCGGAATAGAAGATATGCTTACATAAAGGGTGTATCTAAACAATTGCAAATGGTATTCAAACATTCATTCAAGATAATTTTAGAACAACAAAACCGCTTTGAGGAATATTTACTGCAAAATTGTTCTCCTTTTGAAAATACTCATTTGAAGGCAGAACAGATGCAATTCCTTTTTGATTTCCTGGTTAGGGTTTGGGATTTAATTTGGACTTTAGTAGACATACTAACCTGAGACACAGTAGTGGATTATGTGTGAATTCAGTGAATTCAGACTGATTCATGGTCTGAATTCTGTGTTACCAAAGAATCTGACCAAAGAAAAACTGCTATTTCTCTATGACTACAATGAGATATCTTAGGGATATCTGTCATTTCTGCTTTAGAGTGCAGATGTGTATATTGAACGACAAATGTTGATCCTTAATGTTGGCTCATTCTGTAAAAATAATCTCTTAGTACTCCTCTATATTTTATAATCTTCATAAAATCTTTATCATCATCATCACCAATTCAACATGCTAATACATACAATGTAATTGTTCCATAGTTTATGCACTATCATTTGAAAATTCATGAGGAAAGAAAAAAATCAGTTATTGAGTAAAAGTAGGCGAAATGTAAGCCTAATTAAAAAAACATGGAAACAATATTGCTTAAATATTATATTCCATACTGAGAAAGTAAACCTTCCTTTTTTCTGGAAGGTTTTCTCCACAGTCAAAACGAACATAATGAAATGAAATATACATACATATAAAAGAACACATTAGGGAAAGAAATTTGTGAAAATACAGAAATCTCAGTGGAATGAATTTAAAAGAGCAATGCTATTGTTGTCATATTTTATCTTTTTTCCAGCCCTTCATCTGTTTGTTGTTTTTTTATCACAATTCATAATCCTGCCTAAAAGCAGAAATTTATTAGACAAATGAACTGTCTGCTGAGCTCTTTGCAAAACCTCTTGTCTTAACCTGATTTGTAAGTGCATTTTTGCTTGAGAGGAAACTCTGCATTCTTAATAAGGAATATTCTGTGACATTCCATACATCCAAGTTAAGGGTTTACAGCTATGATTTATAATGTATTTAAAAAGCATGCAGCCAGATCCCATGAAGAGTTTTATCACAATATGGATTAATAAAATCAGTATTACTAATTATTCCATGGCTACACAAAGTGATGCATGGAAATATTAAGCAGTTATAGAAATTAAGTGCATATCTGCTAGAAATATTTAATATCAGTTTAATGCCTAATATTAACATTGTGGTGAGGTAGTTTAGTTTTTAACATCACAAAAATTCTCAACCCTACACTTGAGTCAAGAACATACAAGAAGTAATACAGCAGTAGCCATGGAAGTTGTTTAAAAATATTTCTTGATGTCAATGCGGCATTTATTCTGTTTTTCTGATGTTTTTAAGAAAGCTTGTTAGAATTTTTTCTTTCCTCATTTTGGGATCCATTTATGGATAATAAGAAAATATTTAATTTACCTAGTTTCCTTTTAAATTTAAAAATGTCTACTCTTTCCTTTATGTGAAAATCAAAATTAACAAACTATTTTAGCTTTGCTGTCTTTAAGTTCATTCCCTGTGCAAAAGAGTTGTCAAAGAAATCCTGATGTAAGATCTGTGTTAACTCTGCAGAGATCTGGACAGAAGTTAGCTTCAGTCCCATGTGCTATGAGCAAAAGAGACTGATAGCACAAAAGATTTTCAGTATTCTGGGCACAGCAAAAAAGGCATTTGGGGTAAATAAACAGATGTAGACAATTGTTTACATTACAATGAAAGTTTTATTTGTCTTGGATTGTGATTGTAAGACATGAAAAAAGATGAGAGAATAACTATTTTAGAAGGCAAAGAGTATAGAAAAACTTTATTGTCTTAATTTTTACTATATTTTTATAAGGTGTTCTGATACAGACTTAACATGATTGGTGAATAGGAATGACACCTCTCTAGTCTCATTGGTTAAACTAGAGAAACAGCTAAAATGTTTTGAGAACTAGAAAAGCAAAACACCACCTGGAGAAAGATTGTTTTGAGAAAAGATAGTTGTTTGCCAGGATTGTTTTGAGAAGAAGCTTTCTTAAGAATTTCTCCCTTTGGAGAAAGTTAGCAGGATAGTAGGCTAAAATTCTCTCAGACCCAGAAATATCAGGCCCACATTGGATGACTCGCAAGATAGGGTGTTCTTGTTTGTATGGTAAAAACTGAAAGGAAATTCCATCCTGAAAGCTCTTTGAAGCTCTTTCACAGAAGTATTGTGGTTTATCAGGAAGCTCATTAGAGCTCCAGTGGTATCCCTAACACAAACTTGTACAGTGATCAGATAAAGAATGATAAATACCTTTAATAACAAAAATTTACTTTCCTTGTGTGATTTCATAAAAACTTGTTCAGTGTTTTGATAGCAGGCATATTGTTCAGTTAAGGATAGCCTTATTTCCCCTACCACTAGTATGTTTTAGGGACTCAAAGCAATCTTTTCCACTGCTTTTGCTGATAATCGGCCAAGAAATTACTGCTCTCACAGACATGAGGAACAAACAGATTTTTCTGGGAACTTATGAACAATTCCAGAATTTCTCATAATGGGAATACTGGTCAGTTGTAAATGACTGGTTTTTAAAAGCTGGTTTGTCCTTCAAAGAATTTGACTTTTCACCTCAGTTTGTTGAAGCCGCTTTTGCTGAGCATCCTCCATTTGACTGAGGCTGTCTGTTACCTTTCTTTGCCACCCACCACCAGTCAATGGCTACCATTTTTACTGTGAATTCTACCTACTCTGAAATCTCCATTTTCAGATGAAAAAGGCAATAACTTCATATCTTTATCCCAAGAGTTCTATTTGCAGTCTTCTCCCACGGTTCAGTCCTGATTGTCATGCCTGAAGTGGTTAGTTTTCCTGGTCAGTATAGCTTGTCTTCCTGTCTTTGGTGCCTTATTGACCCCTTCACTGTATGAAGCAACAATTTCTTTAACACAGTAATTGGTGCAAAAGGAGATGTCTTAATTTCTCTAACCCTTCAGTGTCATTTTAGGGCATGATCACAGGAGATATTTCCCTTTCCTTGCTTTATGGCTTCTAAGAGCAAATACCTGGAGAACACCAGAAAAGAGTTTTCAAAGATTACAGTGATTTTCTTGTAAGTAAAAATCTTGATTATTGTTAGATTGTGTAAAACACATGCTTTTTTGAGACTCTGCAAGTTAAGAGAAAGAGCCAATAAAAGAGTCCTTAAAACTCCATGCCTGTACTCGTGGCAAACCTTAACATCTGTCTTTGTGGGGTGCTGATGGACCTCTTAGGAAATTGGAGGTTAATTGTACAATGTCTCAGTTTTCTTGAATCCTATTAAATTTCACCCTGACGAAACAACAACCAGGTACAGCTTAGTGTTTTATTTCCTATTCACAGAAATTATTCAAGACATTAAATAGTCAATAGCCAGTTTTCAAGACCTTAAATTGTTGTCTCCATTCATATATGGTTCAGCACTGTTCAATAAGGTTTAAAAGTAAATAAATGCCAACTCTTAATTCCTGGTGAGAATTAACAGAACACGTAGAGGAACTGGAAGGTAGGAGCTAGAAGGAGAGCTGTGTTTCAAACTAAATAAAGGTAGACCAATGAGCGACTCAAGTGAGAAAAAGTGTATTTGTTACTTCTTATTAGATTGACTTCCATTAATGTGTACAAATTCATCTCACTGTGGCATGATGGACATATTGGCATTCTTTTCTGTTGCCTTTTAAAAAAGTAATGACCTCTTAGCCTTTCTCAGTTTGTGTTTCAAGTCACAGAAACTGTGGCTTATGACAGCTTGGTAAATACATAAATGACCTGGTTATTTCATTGGCTGCAATGCATAATGGATTTAGGATAATATCTCAGCTCCCTGAGAGGTTGGGGCAAATAAACTGTGCAGTATTAATTGTATTGGTATTTTGCAACAACATATTTGAAATAAAAGAAAGTACTTGGGACATGTACGGAAAGTTTTATTTCTTCCTAGTTTCTTAGGATATTTTCTCTTGCACTGCCAACTGTATTGAAGCTTCTGTCATATTGTCTTAAAAATAGATGCTTAGAACTTGCATGTGGGTACTTAGAATTATCTAGGTAGAAAAAAAATCAGTGTTTTAATTTATTTCTTCCAAAGTCATGTATAATGCCAAAATGACTATATAGTGATTCTTCTATGCAAAGCAATCGAAGGTTTTTTCTTTATTCCATCACTTTTGTTTTCTTTGCAGCAAAATTTGTATCATTACTGTATTAAAATCCAAAAGACAAAACTGGCATTGATTGTAATGAGACAATTTAATAGGAAACGATCTTAACAGTAGTTTATATATATATATATAATAAATGTAACTATAAAGAACTCGAGCTTCAATTAAAAATAATTTAAAAATTATTTACAGGAGTTATTCTTAAGGATGGTGTAAATAAAAATAAGTACTGTTCTGTGAACACAACTTTCTCTTTAATTGTCTGTCACCCTAGTTTTTCAGCCTTCTGATGTTTTGTTTCTTAAAATTCCTTTCCCATAGTTTTGCTGTAAATAAGAGACTTGTTTATGCTTAGTTTTATCTTTGTTTTCATTCCTTCTTAGAGGAGGAGATCTCTTGATGGACATCTGTCTTGACCAATGTGATTAGAAAGGTGTTAACTTTGTCTACCAATCACTAGGTGTGTTTAAATTACTATATAAGGAGTCAGAAGTTTGAAATAAAAGTGTTTTAGCTTTTTGAACTTCACCAACTCTGCATCTCTTCATTTCGTGTCCTACAACAACAATTGTCAGCTCGCTCTCTAATATGGTCATTTACTGTAATTATTGTAATCAATCACATTTTCAGATAATTTTCTGTAAACTACTGACATGAGATAATGTCATATGCAATTGTTAATTTCTCTAGAATTTTACAGAGATGACTTTTACAGCCAACTTTAACCATACACATTTACTAATTTAATTTTTTATTAGAATGGAACTGTTTAATTAGAGAGCCAATGCCTAACACTCTGATATCAAGGAAATGAAATGTCATCCTTTGGTAAAACTATACTGCAGGTTTCAGAACACAGGACAAGTGATCCCTGAAACACAGTATAATTGGAGTTCAGAGTTGGGATTGATAGCTGAAATAATGACTCCAGCTTTTAAGGTTTTAAGGTAGGGCACATGAAGGTGAGGTTTTACCTTTCAGATGCATTTGCATACTCCGAGGAAAAGTCAGAATATGGATTTAGCCAGTGAACAGAAGCTCAAAGCGTTCGGGAATTCAGCAGGTGCAATTCCTTGTAGCAATCTGTGCAACCGCCAGGAAGGAGCAAGGGACAAATATCGACAGATGGGGAAAAAGCATGATGATGTTTTCTAGGAAAAAGCAAACATGTTGAGTATATGCATTGAGAACATAGAAAAAACAAAATGCATAAAATATGTATTATAGAATCTAGAAAATTTTCAATTTGCAACAGTAAAAGACTCAGAGGTGCAAAAATTTAAATTCAGAAAGAGTTTATAACAGTGCAGAGCATCAAATTAGGGCAAATTTTAAAGTGTTAAAATGGCAGGATAGCTTTAAAACTTTTGACAGATTCATGAAAAAAATTAAGTGGAGAGCTGTGTTCTGAAGAACAGAAACAGTAGGAAGTAGTTTTTCTTCTGTTTCAGATATTTCATAATAATGTCTATAGGGATTTTACGGATACATGGAAAAGGGTGGTTCAGATTGTATTATAGGAAATGTAAAATGTCCATCTCAGTTTGTGTCTTGAGCAGTGTTTCTGTGCTTGTCTGAATTATGATGAGCTATTACCAGTGCAGAAGTGCCAGTCCTACCTAGTGACAAACATCAGGTCTTTGCAGAGCCTCTGGCTGCTTGGTAGTTTGGGCATCACAATGTGTGGTTTTCATTAGTATCATATTCATGTCTATATACCACACATCTATGTACCTGCTTTGTTGCAAAATACATGCCTCATTGAAAGAGTTTCTGACAATGAAGCTTCTGTTTTTAAGAAACTGATCTGCCTATTTGCCACTGGAAATGGTTACACACTTTGAGTAAAAAGAAGCAAAGATTCAGGAACATTAGGAAACAGAAGAAACCAAGAAGATAAGAGGGAGAGGTTCGGAGAGGTTCGGAGAGGTTCGGAGAGGAGAGGAGAGGTTCGGAGAGGTTCNCTTTGACTTTACTTTTCAATGGCTTCTCAATAGTAACCTCTATTCATTCAGACTTCTTAATTCTGAAATGTCAAACAAGTTTACTCCAGTTTCAAATTGTATTGCATTACTGCGAAAAGGGATGGATAATTATTCTATTTCAGTTATGCAATCTGCCTGATTGCAATGAATCTGCAAGGGAGATTTAGTTTAGAAAACTGTATGAAATATCTATTTATGAGGATAGTAAGGCAGAGGAACAGTTAACGCAACTATGAAATTTGATCAATGATCACATCTGTTAAAATAGGTGCCCTAGTTTCAGCTAGAGTACTGTTGATTTCTCCTCAGTAGCTGTCACAGTTCAGTAATACTTAATATCATCATCATCATCATCATCACCACCATAATTTAACCATAGTTGCATTTAATATAGTTTGTATTATCATAAAAGTCAAAGGTTCACTAGTAAATTAAAATAAATTCTGTACAGTGTTAATTTATGTAAAATTCCCATGACTTTTTAATTAATTAATTTCACAAAGTAATTAGTAAAATGAAGACATGTATCTCACAAATCAGATGTTTCATTTCCCAAGTGAAAAAAAAAAAAAAGAAAAAAAGAAAAAAAAGACATTTTACATTTACAAGCATCTTAGCATTTAGGACAACCAATGAAGTTGTCATTTGCCTTTCTGGCAATAACAGTGCCTTGAAAAGCTTTCTCTAAAACAGATCTCTGCTTTCACCTTCCTGTTCCCTGATAATTGACTGTATACTATTTGTCAGTCAGACTTTTGTTCTCCTGTGTCCTTAATTCTTCTTTATTGTAACACATTACCTACATGACTCTCAGCAAGCAAATTTTTTGTGCTGCTTCTGTGTTCAGCCTATTCTTTTCTATAGCAGCAGTTTGCTCTCTTCCCATCAGGTACTACATGTGACCATGCTGCCTGGAGTTTTGTTGATGAGCTTGTCCCAGCTCTCCATTCTTCAGGCAAGTTTAAAGAATCCTTGCCATCCTTGTACCTTCCAAAGTATGCTTCTCTTTTTCCTTACCTGTGGAGTTTTCTTACAGCATTCTTTAATATAGTTTTACACAGAATGGAAAAAAAGCATTAAGAGCTGGAAAGCAAGCTAACAAGTATAATGGTAAAAACTCTATAGAGGTGAAGCCAGAGCAATTCCAGAGACCAACTTCCACTTCCAAATCATACACTCTTATAAAGAGCATCAACAAAATTAATTTGTCTTTCTATTGAATCCAAAGGATTTATTGGTGAAAAAGTAATGTCACACAGATAAGAAAATTTGTCATGCACATCACAGTGTTGTTGCCAGGCCAGTGACTAAACTTGAGAGATGCACTGCTGTCACATTACTTAAAGATGGAGGGGGGTTAGTGCAAACATTGGAGGTGTTAATTTTTTTTTTTTACTCCTTAAGCAATCTTAATATGAGACTCATGCTGGGATCAGAATGACAGTGCTTATTGAAAATATGCAAAAGACAAGGCCTAATCACCTCTAAACCAGTTGGAGCTTGGAGTCTCCTTAAATATGAGCTCTGGTAACAATCAGTAGCAAATATACAAAGTATTTAAAGGGATACTACTCTGTCCTAAAAATTTTACTCTATTCTGGGTTGACCAGGATCAACTGGGTAAGTTTTATAACGGTGTGTTCAGCCAAATCCAGTAACGTGCCTCCACCTCTGCTGTCCAGAAAAGCTCAGTAGCCCCTCACCACAGGAGTGACAGACTCTGGCTACTCGTAACAGAGAAGACTGGCACTGCTTTGAGAAATCTCAAAAATGTCACAGGAGGATTCATTAAACACAATGCATATGTCTAATGCAAATGTCTACACCTGACCATTAATTCTGTAAGGCACTGGGGAGGAAGAAACAATTCTTTTAATAGTTCACCTAATCATTTCAAAGTTTTATTGCAGGGTGAGATGAGTTGTAATTCTCCCTCCACACTATCTATAAGGTGAGGTGAACCTGGCTCATTCAGATCTAACTGTCTATGCTGTGGAAGTTGAAAACTATGAAAGATGAAGCCTACTCCTCTTGTTTTGAGAAAACCTTGCCAACAGACTTCAGACTTTAATCCTCTATATTTGAGAATGCCTGGCATCAACTGTGAACCACTTTCTATTCTCTTTTCAGAACAAGGTTTAAGGTTGCTGTATATACCATGAGCAGTGGAAGAGTGATTTGGTTTACAGAATCACAGAATGAACTTGATTGGAAAAGACCTTTGAGATCAACAAGTCCAATTTATGACCTAACAGCACCATGTCACCTAGACCATGGCACTAAGTGCCACGTCCAGTCTTACACATTTTCAGGGACTCTACCACCTCTCTAGGCAGACCATTCCAATGCCCAATCTACATTTCTGCTAAGAAATTCTTACTAATGTCCATCCTAAATTTTCCCTGGAGCATTTTAAAACTGTGTCCTCTTGTCCTGTCTCTGGCTGTATGGGAGAAGAGCCTGACCCTCACCGACCTACAACCTCCCTTCGGGGGCTTGTAGAGAGTATTAAGGTCTACCAAGAGCCTCCTTTTCTCCAGGCTGAACAACCCCAGCTTCCTCAGCAGCTCCTCATAGGTTTTGTGTTCCAGACCCTTCACCAGTTTTGTTGCCCTTCTCTGGACAGGCTCCAGCGTCCTTCTTAAATTGAGGGTCTCAGAACTTGTCACAGCACCCAAGGTGCGGCCTTACCAGTGCCAAGTACAGAAGAATCATCACTTCCCTGGTCCTGCTGGCCACACCATTCCTGATACAGGCCAGGATGTCACTGGCCTTCTTGGCCACCTGGGCACACTGCTGGCTCATGTTCAGCTGCTGTCAATCAGTACCCACAGGTCCCTTTCTGTCTGGACATTGTTCATCTACTCTGTCCCCAGCCTGTAGAGCTGCAGGGGGGTTTTGTGGCCAAAATGCAGGACCTGGAACTTGATCTTGTTAAACCTCATATCATCATATTTGGCTCATCAATTCAGCTTGTCCAGGTCCCTCTGCAGAGCCCTCCTACCCTCCAGCAGATTGACACTTGTTGCCAGCTTGGTGTCATCTGCAAATTTGCTGATGGTGCACTCAATCCCCTAATCAAGATCATCAATAAAGATATTAAACAAGACTGGGCCCAACACCGATCCCTAGGCAACATTGTTAGCGACTCTCCACCAACTGGATGTGGCACCACTCTCTGGGCCCGGCCATCCAGCCAGTTCCTAACCCAGCACAGAGTGCTCCTGTCCAAGCCACGGGCTGCCAGCTTTTCCAGGAGTGTGCTGTGGGAGACAGTGTCAAAGGCCTTGCTGAAGTCCAAGCAGACAACATCCACAGCCCTTCCTGCATCCACCAGGCGGGTCACTTGGCCATAAAAGGAGACCAGGTTGGTCAGGCAGGGCCAGCATCCCCTAAATCCATGTTGGCTGGGTCTGATCCCCAGCCATCCTGTAGGTGCTGTGTGATGGCACTCAAGATGATCTGTCCCATAATCTCATTGGGCACCGAGGTCAGGCTGACAGGCCTGGAGTTTCCTGGATCCTCCTTCTGCCCTTCTCGTGGATGATCATTACATTGTCCAGCTTCCAGTCATCTGAGACCTGTGCAGTTAGCCAGAACTGATCATCTGCCAGTTCCCTCATCGCCCGAGGATTGATCCCATCTAGTCCCATAGATTTGTGGGCATCTAAGTGGTTCAGCAAGTATTTAACTGCTTCCACTGGGATTACAGGGAGGTTATTCTGCTTCCTGTCCCCATCTACCAGCCCAGGAGGACAGTTGTCCTTAGGACAACCTGTTTTATTCTTGAAAACAGAGACAAAGAAGGTGTTAAGTACCTTTGTCTTTTCCTCATCTTTGTTAACTATCTTCCCCACCACCAATAAAGAATGAAGGCTTTCCTTGCCCCTTCTTTTGCTATTAATGCCTTTATAGAAACGTTTTTTATTATCCTTCACAGAAGTGGCCAGGTTAAGTTCTAATTGAGCTTTTGTCTCTCTAATTTTCCTTCTGCATGACCTAACAACATCCTTAAACATTTCCTGGGTTGTCTTTCCCTCTTTCCAAAGGTGAAACACCCTTTTATTTTCCCTGAGTTCCCTCAAAAGCTCCCCACCAATCCAGGCCAGTCATTTTCCCTGCTGGCTCATCTTTCAGCACAGAGGGACAATCTGCTCCTGCACCTTCAAGAATTCTTTCTTGAAGTATGTCCATCCTTCCCAAATCCCTTTGTTTCTAAGGGGTGCTTCCACAGGTACTGTCCAAGTCAGCATCCAGAAGAGGCCAAAGTCTTCCCTCCGGAGGCCCACTTTGGAAATTTTGTTGATGCTCCTCATTGTTTCATCAAATGTTGAGAATTCTATTACTTCATGGTCATTGTGCTTCAGAAAGCCTCCAACTACCTCATCTCCTTCCAGTCCTCCTGTATTTGTAAAAAGCAGGTCCAGCAGAGCCCCAACCCTGGTCACTCACCAGCTCTAACAAGAAGCTGTCCTCCATACACCAAGGAACTTCTTAGACTGCCTCTTCTCCAATGTGTTGAGCTCCCAGCAGATACCTAGCAGGTTAAAGTCTCCCACAAGACCAAGGGCTGACAATCTTGAGATGTCCTCCAGCTTCTTATGGAATAATTCATCCACCTCTTCATTCTGGTTGGGTGGTCTATAACAGACTTCCATCAGGATGTTGGCTTTCATGGCCTTCCCCCCGGTACTTACCCATTGGCATCCAACCTTATAGGCATTGACTTCAAGTTCTGTAGTGTCAAGAGACTCCCTAACACACAGAGTCTGTCTTGCCTGTTTCTTCTGATGAGTTTGTAGCCATCCATTGCAGCACTTCAGTCGTGCGACTCATCCAACCCCAATTCCGTGTTGGCGACAACGTCACAGCTTTCCTTCTGTACAATGGCTTCCAGCTCCTCTTGTTTTGTTGCCCATGTACATGCACTTCAGCTGGTTTCAACCCTAACTCTGGCTTACCACCCTTAGGCTCCTCTCTGGAAAGCCTGGTTTCATCCCCTTCCCCCTTCAAACCTAGTTTAAAGCCCTGTAAATCAGCCCTGCCAACTCATGGGCCAGAATCCTTTTGCCCTTGTTAGACAGATGAAGCCCATCTGAATCTAGCAAGTCCATTGCCATAAAAATTACCCCAAAACCAAAAAAAATTTCGATATTACTTTGATAGCACTGGTCCTTAAGCCACTTATTTAGAACATGTTTTCCAGTTCCTTTCAGCGTTCATCCCTTCTGCTGAAGGAATTGAGCAGAACGCCACCTGCACTCCTATCTAATCAACCAGTCAACCCACAATACAATCCAATTTTTTAAGACAGATGGAAATTTGCATTAGTGAGATAGTGTGTTATGACTTAGAAGATCTTTGCAAATATAGGTTAATTTTTACTGTGACCCTTCTGGATTTATTCAAAGATATGCCACTTCCACATGCTTTTTCTTTTTTCTCTCTCTCTTATTTTTATCCTCAAACCCAAAGAAAGATACTCTCTGCATTTAACCAAGAGAATTCCTATATTTTTCAGAATAAAAAAAGTTTCAGGATGGCTTTCATGTCAAAACTGTTCTTAAAAAATTAAAATGTATTATTTCAAAATGAGATCAGACACTTTACACTAACTACAATGCTTAAGGATACTTCTCCCAGTTTCCCTCCTCACAATAAAGCACAGAGTTTGTTTTACAAGAAACTTTGAAAATCATGCTTTGGCTAGCATACTTTTCCTTTCCTGCTTTCCACCCCTCTTACACACAGAAAACCATCCCATATTAACAGGCTTATTCTCATAGGCAGTCTCTTAACAACAAACTGGTTCCCTTTCTTCTACAGCCACTCTCCGATCAGATCTTGTCTCTTAATTAATTCAGACTAAGGACTGTCACACCTTACACTCCAGCCCAAAGATTTACTGGCAGCCAAACAGAGAATTGTTTATTTCCTTTGCATACAAACAAAACAAACAAATTAGGAACCAAAGTAATAAACCCGATAGTCTGCATCCACTTAGCAATATCCAGCTGCAAACCCAAGAGCAAATCAAAACAAGCTGGCATCCAGTAGTTTGGACTTTGTCGAGTTTGCTGCCAGGCACAGGGGGTCCAGAAAATCAGACCTTAAGAATGCAGAATCTGTGGGTTAGTGTTCTCTATTTTGTAATGTTTACAAGCACTTGGTTAACGGCACAGGATGCTGGCAGTATCATGCATATAGCATTGGTAATATTATCTACTTTCTATTTCATAGTGTTTCCACTGGAGATGCATGACTGTATTTGCTCTCATGCTGTTAGGTTAAAATGTCATGCTGTTTTTCATGGCAACCCACTAAAAGCACTACCAGAGTAGAGTGAGTCAAATTTTGCTGTGTGTAGCACCGACTGAAGAACGACTGAAAAACTAGATGAAGCTGCCAGACTTATGTTTATTGTAATTGTTGGAAAAGCAGTATAAAACTCTTTCCCCCTGCAGGAAAGTATAAAACTAGCTTCCAAACCCTCATCTAATTTCTGATAAAATGCAGTGTTTTCCTTTCTTAAAAGAACTGGTAAATTTTTTTTTTTTTTTTTTTTTGTCCTTGCTGTCTGTTTTTCTACTGTAAAAATGATTTAATTATCCAACATGCTATGTGTCTCTGTAGTGTCTCCAGCAAGACACAAAAATTATATTATTTTTCTTCTAGAACAGCTTGGTTTGGGGAAATGAAAACTTGCAATTAAAGGCTGAAGCAGAAGATGTGTTTGAGATGTTTCCTGCAGGGAAGATTTAACATGGAGCACTAATATGGGCAATGGCATGCCCAAAGGGTTTCTATCTGACTACCCCTTCAAATTCCAGTCCAGCTCTCTGGTTGTAAATTTTACACTCTTCTTATTTTCATGTTTTTTAACTGTGCAGCTTTACCCTTAAAATTTTGATTGGGTCAAAACCGAAGAGACAACACTTTACCTGCCCTCCAGCCTTCTTATAAACACATACTGCAAATCACAATTTCACATGCTTCTTTTCTGCAATTTTTCAAACGGCTGATATTCCACATTTCCCTGTGTTTTTAATAAATGGTCATGTCACCGGGAATGCAACAGCCTGTTTATGCAGCTGAGTGGTGTCACAAATGTTGGTGATCCACTTGCTTATTTTCATGACTTCCACATGCTGTACCTAGAGTCCTGCTGATACCCTATTTAACTTGACATGTTTTTGTTTGTGCTAAGCAGGTTGGATGTTATTGCATCCATTTAGGAACAGATGTTACTTAGTATACCCTGCACTCCCCCACATGGTCTTTTTTCACAACTCTCTGAAAACAGACCGCAGGGATCGCACTCTCACTTCTGTGTCACCCTTCCCACAGCAACTCCTGGAAAGAGAGAGTAGGAAAGATGAGCTTTTAATGCTGTTATGAAACCATATGCACCCTGCTGCCACCATATCAGAGAGCGTGTTTTTTCCCAGAGTGTTTAATACAGCTCTTTTGACGCTACAGAAAATGAATTGTGAAGGATACTGCAGTTAAAAAAGTGTTGATTTTTGCCTGGGGAAAAGAAAATCAGAAAAGGCTATAAAATTCACTGTTCAATATTAATTTAATCACAATACATATTTCAGCAATGTACAGTGTGTTGCTTTTAATGCACAGCTACAGTTCCATGCTTGTCTTTTTCTCTAGTCTAGCCTGCAGCTCTTGCTGACTACGAAAGTTAAGATTTATAGTGATAATATTTGCTATCTGACAATGAGTTTCAAAGCTAACAGCTTTGTGGTGTTTTCTCTATGTTCTTGCATATGTTTTTGCACTTGCAACAACCATTAAAATTTGATAGGAGAATTGTGCACATCATGAACACGAAAATGAGAATATAATTACCCCTCTGTTTTCATATCACTAAAATCAATCTTCTTGTTTTATTATGAAGTATCAGGCTGGCTGCAATTGAAACTATTTTCACAAAAATCCTCATAAAATCTAGCAGATATAATGACTACTATGCTACAAATTAGAATGTTTCTTCCTACGTCTGAAACTTGAAATCTATTTATCCTATTCTCATAATACATCATCCAAAACCAAAATTCACAAAGTACCTAAATGTGATCTTACTTGTCTGAAGCAGTTTCAAAGGAAATGCAAAAACAGAACCAGGAAAATTGCTAGGCAGCTTTAGACCACCTGCTAGACTGTAATGTCTTTTATAAGAGACCAGAGTTTGTCTTTTCTTTAAATAACTTTGTAAATTATGCATATAACTGGTAGCGAATTCTATCTTCAGGAGAAAAAGATGTGTTGATGACAGGCATATTTAACTTTGGAAGATAAAGCTTATCTGAAAGCATAGCTCAGGTAGGTTGGACCTTGAGCACAGCTGCCCAGCTCTCACTGTTTAGGTGGTACTGGTGTCTGCTCACAGAAAGTGATGCACAGATAAAGGTCATAGGGATGCCCATCCAAGATCCCAGCTGAATGAGACATGGGCTGGGCTGATCTGTCCTGCCCTAGTGGCTTAGGTATGTGTAGGCAAGGAACAAGGAAACAAAGTAGCCACTAGCAGCTTGGTACCTCTAGAACTGGTTTGGGGCGGGAGACTGGAAGGTGACGGTAACACCGGTAGTCAGTTGTGACTGGTGATGGGGATGGGGAAAATTGCAGACATCCACTTGTGGCTACCTAAGTACCAAAGCCTTTTGCAGCCTATTCTGCCAACCTGTTTCTAAACATCAATGATGAGTGAGAACAGCTACCTCTCAGGAGTCACTTGGTACCTGCGTGTCTGGCAAACTGGATCAGTCTGGGCTTAAGCACAGTCAGAGGCTGGGGCTGCCAGACAGGATTTGGTTGGTGTGGTTCCTCTTTCCTCAGGTCCACTGTTGTGTCTGAGCTGCACCAAAGAGAAACCAGGGACTTGTGTTAGCATGACTGCTCAGACATCTCAGAACTGGGATCTGAGCACAGAATTCATTATCCCATACTCTCTGCAAACAGATTATATGTTGTGCCACTGAGTGGTGTGCTTCTGTTCTTGTGGTTACAGCACCTTAACCTCCCCCAGGACAAGCATTGCAATAAATATCTATTTCATTCCCAGGCAGCAGCTCTTTATCTTGGCTGTTGATTTCAAACTGCCTCACATCAAATTTCCTGAAACCTAGGGGTTCTCATGCACTGAATAATATTTATTTCTGTTTTATTTCAAAACAAAATCCATCATTAAAATCTCACCATTATGGCACAATTTTATTTCTAAATGAGATAAATGATTCCTTCCCTCCCACCTTCTTCAAAACCATCTGCAAATTCTTTACTTTTGGTTAGCTGAAAGCACACAGAAAAGTGCATAAAATGTTTCATTTGTTTCTCCACAAGTGTTCAACTTCAAAGAGAATTCTTAATCACCATTGCTCTTCATGTAAAATATAGTTTCAGGGAAAATTTTGAACTTGAAAAAGCTTTTTAAAGAAGTTGTTATAAATGCATTTCATAAACAGTAGATATTCATATGGTCTTCACAAACACATACAATTTTAAAAGAACATTTAAAAAATCTCATGAAAGATGTGAACAAACATGATTGATTCAAGAATCTTCAGTTCAGACATTCTGCAATGGTGTTACTAGCTGTAAATAGCAATTGTATCTATTACTGTATTGTCTAAATATCTTTATCTGGATCAGTTTCCCAAATATATACAATGGAAAAAAAAAAGACAATAGATCATATTCTCATCTGGTCTTTCCAAGCATACATTTACTGACTTTAAATGATCCTCTTCAAATGAACCAGTGAAAGAACTTGTCTACTAAATGGAGCCATGATAAAGAATTTATATTTAACCTGTTGGGAATATCCTATCCAGACTTATCTGAAACATTCCATTTTAATAACATTCATCATCAGTGTACTCCCTTTATAGTAAATAACTGTAACCAATTGACTTTTACTTTGTCAATGGTGATGTTTTTCACCTAGTT
The DNA here is from genome assembly GCA_013400495.1 of Nicator chloris. Taxonomy (NCBI): domain Eukaryota; kingdom Metazoa; phylum Chordata; class Aves; order Passeriformes; family Pycnonotidae; genus Nicator; species Nicator chloris. The sequence goes on from WAAE01023179.1 coordinate 83,905, forward strand.
TCAAATATTTAGCCTTGCTGTTCCAAATTTTTAATCCAGCTGACCATCTGCTGGTTTTTTTATTCATTGTACACTCCTCTTTTTGTTATCAGATCTTCTGTTGGATCTTTTTAGTATAAGGGAATTTTGAAGGACAAGAGAAGTACTGTCAATTATTTGTTTTATCTATAAGCTTCACAAAGCTACATGACAGGGGTCAGAAACCCCTTGACAGGGTGAATGCCTTCCCACCTCAGTTTGGTATGCCAGCTTGAATTCAGCTCCTCACTGTGGTGACTGGCATGTGGCTGATGCCAAAAGCAAAGGGAGATAGGCTGTACAACCACTTTCTACATGTTTCTACAATGTTAAGCAAGGCCTTTTGCAGTAGGACAAGGATTATTGGTTAAACCAGAAGAAGGTAGACTTACACTAGATTTAAAGATTTAATAAACCTCTCTACAATGAGGATGGTAAAACACTGGAACAGGCTGACCAGAGGGCTTATAGATGCCCCATGCCTGAAAATTCTCAAGGTCAAGTTGGACAGGGCTCTGAGCAAACTGATCTAATTGAAGATGTCCCTGCTTATTGCAGAGGGATTGGACTAGATGACCTTTGAAGGTCCCTTCCAACATGAAGTGTTTTATGATTGATGATCCCACTGGCTCTGTCTGCCTCCCCACCACTGCCTCCAGCTCCTGTGTCCTGGCTCCCCTGTCCCCACAGGGCAGCACCATAGCTGCTCCCTGGCAGTAACTCCTGGCAGTGGATACAAAATGGAAATCTCTCACAGTGTACTACCTGTGAGACTTAATATTGATTTTACCAGGAAGAACACTGTCGAAAAGTAGACTGATGATTGATACACTTAACTGCCGCAAGATCATTTAAAAACACTTTCCAGCAAAGATCGTTTACAGAATTCATTTTTGGACTCAGGGCTGCAATTATTCTAAGGACCAGCCTACAGAGATGACAAATATTTGTGATCTGTGCTGTAAACCTTAGATGATCATATCTTTTCTTTGAGAAAAAATTGCAAAAATTCAAAAAAGTATTGATTAAAGAAAAGTTGCTTAATTTTGACTAAAATTGTGTTTGGCATAATGACTTTTTAAACCAAGTTATTTTGCAATGATTATTTTTGCAACTAAAATTTTTCCATCTCTCATAATATAAACATGAATTTGCAACAGGGAAGTTTGGAAAGAGGATATATAACATTCTCTTTAAACTTCTGTTTAAAATTCAAAGTCTCTAATTATAGATTTTTATCTCATACTCTATTTTGCAAACAATACCGTAATTATGAAGGATGTTTAATACTGAATGAATTAATAATGTGTTTCTTTTTTTACCATGTTTTAAAAACCTATCATCATCAGTAAAAAAAAATATGATGTGTGTGCAATACATGGTGGCTTTATATCATATACATGTTGCCACAAGCACATAAAGTGACCTTTGTTTAATGGGAGGCCACTGTGCACAGCCATCACAAAATTCAAAAGAGTGAATAATTTATTCAAGCCTTATTTCTTGTTTTGTAACCAAAAAATAGAGTGAAAAGAGAGACCTGCAAGCAAATCGAGCAACCTTACAATTGATGTTAAACATCTCTGCTTCTGTAATCATAAGTCTAAAAACAACTTGAACTTTTGAGGGTGAGGAATGGGCTTTTTTGTTAGATAGGGCTTTTTTGGGTTTTTTAAATGGTGAAAATTGACCGCCGTAAAAATACCGCCAGTACAATGCCACCAGTATTGGTAATGTTAACTTTTTATTTATATTATAAAGCATGTGGTATTTAACTTGTAAGTATTAGTTCTGAAGAAAAAGAGATGCTTAAGTTCTCTGGGCCTTCTGCCAGTATTTCCCGCACTGCAAGCTGAATCATCCCAGAAAATTACACTATTGTGAAAATAACCTGCAAGCTTGAACATTGCTTTGTATGGAGCACCTGCTGACAGAACTGTGCCCTGAAGGCTGGGGTACCTCATTAGAATCATCACCAGAAATGTACATGTAGGAGTCTTCCCATAAGAGCAAATATTTAAAGACCCAAAAGCACACAAAGCCAGTTTGCAGACTGCAGATGAATAACTATTAGGGAAAAGAAGAAGAACTAATAAAATATATTACACATAAAAAAATCTATATTAGAAGAACATAATTAAGGCAAAAAAGTCAGAAACAAAATAAGTTAGAAAATACCAGCATAACTACTACTTGTGCAAATACACGAATTCCTTCTTTTGCACATAATCCCTAGGATAAGGAATTGCAACTTTTTAAACTAGTTATTTCTGAAGAAAAAAGTTCTGAGTGAATAAAAATATGTATGTACTGATATAAAACTCAATGAAAGTTTTTGAAAGAAACAAGTGGAAAAAAACAAGTATTGAACTTGTTCATTTGGAATTTTTCTCACTGAAATATTTTGGGAACTGAATTCAAAAGGATCCATTCCCAGAATCAAGAAATAGAGATGATGTGCTGGGGTTTTATGTTCCTCTTTGCACCTGGTGTTCAAGATATACATCTATAAGATGGAGAAGAATTTACATAAGGCAGTGTAAAGACAGTGTTTCAGTTCATTTTTTAAATTATTTTTAAAGAAGATAAGACCATTAGCTGGTAACTTTAGATGGGTCTAATCTTCTAAAGAGACTAATCTTACCTAGACTCCAAGAAAAGTAAGATGACAGTATGACATTTATAAAGGGAGAGGTGGTGATGTGGGTGTGATCAAACACTCTTATTGAAGAGTGACACTAAGAAAATACAGGTTAGGTTCTTTGTAAAGATGTACCCATGTATGCCACCACAAAACAGTCTAAAAGTCTAAAGAAATCAGGTTTTCCCACCATGAAGGAGTCCTCAGTTTCTTGATGACCAGGACAAAAGGGGATAAAAGGGATCTTGGTAGTTTTAATTTTTTTTAATATGTAGTTTTTAATATATATATATTTATATTTATATATATTTATATATATATAGTTTTTTATTACAGTTGCAATAAATGTGAAGCTACTATATCCAGTTTAACTCATACGTGTATCATTTAACATTCAAGCACACCACACTGTAGTGCAGATTTTGTGCTTACTCTTGTCCAGTGGTTGGCTGGAGGGCTCCAGAAGCAGGAAAATCAGTGCATACTAGGCAGTCAGGGTAACTAACACAGGAGAAGGATTACTGTCATACAGTCAAACCAGCCTCACTTATTTCAGATTAAAAAGTATAAACAACTGTGAGAAATTTTCAAGAAATAGTTTATCTGAGAGAATATAAATTAATTTCTTTTAGATATATTTATCTATATCTATATGTATGTATGTATGTATAAATGGCTCGGATTATACACTTCCAGTATCTAAGCACAATCTAAAGTGCATTGAATCTTGTAAGAATGGATGACCTACTAAAGTTTTGTATACCAAGATTAATTTTAACTAATCATGAACAAAAAATGTCCAGACCTCTTTGCTTCCAAAATTGAACTTGCAGATTTTCACAATGCATACTAATCATTACATTACCTTTAACAGAGACACCTCCTGTCTCCTGTCATTTATCAATAGCCCACTTGTAATGCAAATTTCTAACTAACAATACCCCATATTCCTCTGCTAGGTCTATCTGTGACTTATGCAACCACATGTTCTTTCTAAAAGAAAAGCTGCTGAACACTAACCTAGTCAGATTTTACAACATGCTAAGATTTTATTTCTATGTCAACCATAAATTTCTTAAAGGAAAGTCCTACAGGAAAAAAACTCCACATACATACACAAGTATAATGATTCTTGAATTCTGAAACTGGGCCAGTATCTTGCAATCTGAGCAGTAGCCTTGCCACCTAGAAATGCCTTTCTTTATCAGTTATGTCTTAGCCCAACCAGAGATAAGAAATATGAGTCTATCTCTTTATAAAAGAGTGATGTCAAATAGTGTTGGATAATTTTCCCATGTCTCTTCTTTTCTTGTCCTTCCCCACCTTCTGTGTTATGTATCATCTCTGCTTGTACATTTACACTGTAAGATTTTCAGAACAGAAGTGATTTCACTGAATGGTAGAACTATTATCTAACACAGAGAGATTTGGCTTCCAGATATCACCATGATGCAAAAGGTAATTTGTTAATAACAGAAAAAAAAAAAGCCAGAATATTTTATTGTTCAGCTGCTGTGGGAGAAGGAGAACTTTCCTATTTATTTCAATCTTCTTTAAGCTCATGGAAGTTTAGATTGAAATGGAGTGGCATGATGTGCATCTGAACTCTTTGGCATATTATTCTCTCATCAGAAATAACTGAAACTTCATGTCTGGATGCTGTTTGGCTTGCTAGCAGCTGTGGCCAGATTCCACCACATGTGAAAGGTTTCTAAAATAACATCTAAGTATTCATTACATTTCCTACTTAGTGACATGGCTAGCTGCTAGCAATTCCTCTCCTAGGATTTAATTTACATTCCTCCAAGAGCTAAGACACTATCTGTTGTTCCTTACTAAAAGTAATTTGTCCAGAGTCTGGCAATTTGCACTTTCTAGTAGCTGAATGCCAAATGTCATTGTTGATCACAAGATATATTAAATGTACTAATTGTAAAAGCCTGCTTGTAAAAGTGGATATGCACATTTTTGTGACAAATTTTAGCTTATGATTCCTCCGCATACACTGTGACTGTAATGTTTCAACTTATGGATCTCGCAATCTGCTGTACACAGCTCACCCAGCTCCTTAGTTCAGCCAAAAGGATCCCCTGCCTTTCCATGTGCACTGTGCTCACCCTCAAAGCTGCACCATGTTAGCACAGGCAGGTTTAGTGCTGCCTGAGGCACTGCTATAATGCCCTCACGTGAAAGATGCCTTCCCACTCCACTGCATGAATGTAAAAGTTTGTTACATAGGCGTTAGGAAATACAATTTTATGTTCCTTGTGCTTAGACAGGGATGTCAGCGTGTTGCCCTGAGACAAGGGCTAACTCCCAGCCTGTGGCAAAATTCCAGGAACTTCCCAGTGTTTTCTATCAGGCAGGTTTAGGGCATGCCCTGCTCGGTACTGCATTTCTGATCTCTCTTAATGTTGCTTCCTCCCATGCATCTAACTTTAGATTTTGGATGTCATTTTGGGAGTAAGGCACCTCTGAGTCAAAAACTGCTTTCAAAGCGAGAGCTGCAGTTCTCCCCTCTGCATTAAACTGGTTGGCTTTGGCTAAAAATATTGTTAACCCAAGCCTCTGCAAGCCTCTGTCAAGTCTCTGATCATCCTGAAAATATTGCTGCAGTGTGTTGCTGAACACACTTCTTCCAAAGCCTTTATCAACTACATATGTCAACTATTCTGTGAGATGATCAGATATTTGAGTTGTTCGAATGTCATTTTAATTAATCCAGATTTCCAAGAAACTATGAATTTCTACGCATTGTTTCTACTTTATGTATTTTTTTCTCTTATTAACTGCTGAAACCATGCCAAAAGTAGGAGATAAAGCAGATGATCAGAGATGCAATTTTAGATTACACTATCTGATTTAGAATGTTCTAAAATACACCACAATACTTTTAATACTACTGTTTTTATCTGTAGGTGGACTTTCATTTCAATGCAACTGAAGAACAATTTCATTTAGCAACTGATAGGATTTAGTCCAAGACCTACTTTTCTGTGTTTTTTTAAATTGATGGATTTTTTTTCCTAAGAGAGTATCTAAAAAGGTAAAACAACAATTGTTAAAGAAAAATAGCAATTTTATTAATTAAATAATTCATTTGCACGTGAATACAGAGCTGCATTTAACAGCAGAAGCAATTTGCAAGTGGCCATTCAGGCATTTTAAAAAATACATTAAAGTCATTTCCCCAGATGACACTGTACATATCAAAATGAATGATCTGAAGGCATTCAGAAATCCTATTAACAATATTTGCAATAGCTGGAACATAGGACTGTATGTGTAGCCTATATATCTTCAGTGAAAAGCTATGTGTTATATTCAGGGCTGTTAGTTCAATAACCAAACAAACTAAAGAAAAGTACATTAAAATGATACTTAAATCTTTTCTTGTTTCCCATTGCCTCTTGGTTTAATAGCTTCTATCTCAATAACTTTTTTTCTGCATATTGCTCTAAAATTAGTCTAATATTAGGGGTGTCTAAGCAGCATCCATTTTCATGGCTGAATTCTTTCTTCCATCCATTTCAAAAATCTAACTTTTCATTTATGGCCAAATATCATTTAAATTTATTTCTCTGCTGATCCAAGCTTCAGCACAAGAAGAGCAGAAGAAAATCAAAGCAGTTCCTGAGAATTCAACATCTATAATAAATGCCATTTGGGGAGTTAATTCAAGCTTGTGGGTTTCCTGGACCTAGCACCCCACCACATGTGATTTCAATCTGCTGGAAGAAACAGTCTTTGCCTGGGAACATTATTTTCCCATTAGAGATTAGACCGCATTTGGTGAACACCTGAAGCAAAGTTTCTAATGTCATTATCCCTGAAAGGAGTCTCATTTTTTTGTACCTAAACCTTTTTTTGAACCAAACCACTGTTAGGAGCAATCAAGGGATTTGTCTCGGTATCGCATTGCAGCCCAGAACCAAAATACTAATGTAGACAGAGCTTTAATATTCTGATATTTATTACTTTGATTTGGTGGTTCTGCTGTGCTTTCTTCCCCCTGAGTTAGCTGGGAACTTCCCTGTGACCCAGGCATTCCTCCTTTATCCATGTCTCTGAGGCAATTAATATTGAATATAGAATATTGAATATTGTATTTTTATAGCAAAATGAAAGTTCAAAAAAAGGTCAACCCAGAACAGCTGGTGGTTAAATAAACTTCAGTTAAGTGTGAAATACACCTTCTTAAACAAAAGAAGGCTTTGAACCCAGGCCTCCCACCTTCAAAAGTGGGTAAACTCATCCCACTTGAACATCATCTTCACTGGTAGCTTTTTCTGAAATAAGCACGTGCCCTAGCCCTCCTTGTCTTACAGAGAACTCTAGTGACCAGGCTAAGGACTGGAGAATAATGTAAATCTCTCCATCCAATCCCAGGCGGGCACTGAAGCCAACAGAGGAGCAAAATGCAAGTGACCTGCTCTGCAGTCCCCACAGCCTCCTGGGGCAGCTGTGAGCCCAGTGCTCTGCACTGCTGCATCCCAGACAGCAGTGCCCGCCTCTCTCCATGCACTGCAGGGTGAGCCACCTGACACATTGCCAAGCTGGTTCTTGGGAAAGACAAATAAATGTGTCCAGGACTTTTTAAGTCATAAAACATCACGGTTTATAGCCAGGGGAGCTTACATTTTAAGAAAAACATAAGTCATTAAGACAGGAAGCACCTGAAATCTACAGGAGGTGAACACTAGAAGTTTATTTAATATTATTGACTTCCTTATGCTTCAGGAGTGCAAGGACAGCACATCACTGGAGTAACATAGCATCTCTGCAGGTCACACTAACTGATCAAGAAGACTGAATAAAAGCACAGAAAGGCTGGTTCAGGTAATATGTCAGACCTCACAGTCCTGCTAGCAAGTAATACCAGGAAGCCAACTCCTAAAGTCTTAATTCACTTTTTTTCTCACCTAAGAAATCCAAATGGAAGTAAAAGGGATATATTCTAGAGTGAAGGGAGAAAAAAAAAAAGGGAGGGAAGATGGGGAGGAAGAGCAGAGATTAGAAAAAAGAATGGCAGAAAAAATAATAGCATGTTCATTCGAAGTCACAATTTCTAAGATGAATTGGATAACTCCCAATACAGGTGTTATTTGAGTTTATAAATACACTAGAGGCAGACAGGGTAATAAACAGTCATTATACATTCTGAGTTAAATACAGAACCCAAATGCCATTAGTGTTGCCAGACTTTGGGAGATACAAATACAAAAGAAAATTTACACTTGTACAGACTCTTAGATATTTGGAGACAGCAGAAACAAAAACGTTTGCTCTTAAATGACTCAAGAGCTCCACAATATTTGTGCTTTAACAATAATTGTCATAGATTAGCTTTAGTTGTCACCTTCTGCATAAATCAAGGGGAAACTAGGTCAAGATGTACTAAGAAGCATGTAGTTGCCATTGTTATCTACAAGATAAACCCACCTCTGGTTGTGACTTAGCTTTACAAAAAACCCCAGGTTGGATCAGGCCATTATCCTGTTTTACTCGGCATCCTGTCTCACTGTGCTTAGCACCAGATGATTTAAAAAGGACCAAGAAGTTCCAGCATAGACAAAAACAGGATAAATTGCTGATAGGACACATTTCTTCATACCTCTTCTGGCTTAATGACTTGTTTGTGTCTTGGACCATAAGCTTTAAATATTATGTATATTAGGTAGGTCAAAAAAAATTGTAACTGTGCATTTGAAATTGTTTGCACAAGAAAACATCAATATTCTGAAATGTGAATTGAATTTGAAGGTGGGGCTAAGCCCTGAATATTGTTTTGCTTGCAAGTTTCAGTTTAGAAACTTTACATTTGGGCCATAATTTTTGTTAATGTGTGTTTTATAAATAACTGTAATATTTCATGAAACATCTGAGAAATGACACTTCTTCATCTTGGTTCCTTAGATTCTCAAACTGATTCCTGCAGCACAATTTTTATGTTACTACAAAGAAACACACTGGAGATCCAAGCTGGGTATGAATATTCAAGAGTTCCAGCTAAAGGTACTGCCACAAAAAGGCAGCAGATTGTCTCCTGTGTTAGAGATATACTTTTGACTCATCATCAGCTTAACTTAAAGGCAAACAGAAATAGGTAGCACATTTAGAAAGGTTTGTAAGTATGAGAAAAAAACAAAGAAAGCTATAATTCACCTACTTAGTTATTCATCAGTTTACATCCTTTCTGTAGGCAATGCCAGTTTAAATACTCACATTCCTGTCTTATATTCTGGCCTGGTTTTCAACACTCTGAAATTTCTGTTTTCCTCCTCATCCCAGTGTTCCAGCTCATAAATTTGATCATACTAAATTGAACTATGAAAGTGACGTGAACTGAAGAAAAAGATTTTTTTATTTTTAAAAGAAGTTACCTATTTTTTTTTTTAGATGGATCAACTTCCTAGCCTGAAGGAAGGATATTATATTTATATAATATTTTAGTTCTTATATTATATTATGTTTATAGTTCTTCTCAAATTTGAAAGTAGATTTTATTCCAGACGCTTACATAGAGTTAATAATCCTAGTTGACTGTCAACTGTGGCTTTACACCAGCTAATTATAAGAAATAATTTTTATATGGTTAAATCCTGGGCCAATTCTTTAGGTTTATCAAAATATAAAATATTCATAAAGCTACAGTGTAAGTACTTTATGCCCTCAATTTTGCCTTATGACCAGACTTCCAAACCAAATTAATTCATTTACGTCAAACCATATAAATCCAGAGCATGCTATAATCCAAAATGTGTTTTAAGATTGCAGTTTGTGAGAAAAGTTTGAACTTCGTGAAGACTTAGTGGTTTCTTCTTGTGACCCTGGCAAGGCACTTTTGCTTCACCAAACCTATTTCCTTCTCACCTACAGTGGGAGTTCTGATAAATATGGACCTTATTAACCACCTAAGACTTGCTGCCAGCTCTGAGGTCTCAGTATACCCACAACAGCAGAAAGGGCTGTGACCCAGCCAGAAGACAGCTTAAAAGCATGTCTCACCAAAGCATCAATCAGGCAATGTAGCATCAACTTCACCTGGTAGCAGTGGAGGTCTTTTGTCATGTCTCCATGTCTGGGCAAAGCTGTGGGGAGGAGGAGACCAACCCTGCTTCAGAAGGGGAAGATGGGCAGGGACAGGTAGGTCCTTAGTGCCCTCAAAACCCCAACAGGAGACACCAGAAGTGTGTTCAGAGCGAGTCCCAACGCAGTAAAAAGTTTGCAATCTGTGTAGCACACAGAGATTACCTGCTTTTTTCCCATAGCAAGAATAATTAACATTGAAGCTGGTCAGAAAATCCAGAGAAAATGTTTTAGTTTTGCAATTTTTTTTGTTTTTTACTTCCTCGGTATGCAAATTTTGTGCTAAAATAGTCCAATTGTGATGAAATCTCATTGGAAATCTGCCATCAGACAAGCTTTGAAACTTTTCTTGGTGTCCTGCCAGCTCATCTCTGTGGTTCCTCAATAAAGCACCTGCTGGGTGCCATAACCACTAGCTCTGGGTTTTCCAGGAGCAGCAGGACAGGCAGACAGGTGGATGTTCCTAGCGCCAAAACCCCATACTATTTCCAAGCAAAACCCAGATTTCTGGGTTTAAGCCAGAAATTTTTGATTTAAGCCAGAGTGAGAACAGTTTTCCAAACATCAAAATATGCCACAAAGAGGAACAATCTTTTTTTTCCCCTTCCAGCTCTGCTTCAATGTATTCAACAAATTGAAGAATGAAGGAGCTTGGCAGCAGAACTTTTTAGTTCATTGAAGACTTAAAAAGACCTGAACAATTAGTTGTTCTGGTTTGGAGGAGTTGCATTAATATGCAATTCTTTGTTATCATTTTAACATTTGTTTAAACAAATCTTACTTTTATTTATTGTTCACATGAAGAGCTTAAATTTTCAGACAGATGAGATGCAATTGATCTTATCTCTCTGGATTGCTACAAATCATCTGATGGGATGTCATGTAAAACATTCTATTAGCGTTGCTGAAGAAGGTAGGGATTAATAAAATCCTGTCAGGTGGAGAAGAGATTGACTCATGGGGAGAGGGAAGAAAGAAAAATGAGTATGTTTAAATATACAATCTGAGTACGTAGTTTATCAGCAGAGCTCCTGAGTACAGCTTGAGGTCACTTACAAATTCTGCTAAATGTGAAACTCTACGACAAAGAATGAAAGTCTCCTGATGACATCTGGAGATGATGGAAAGCTGAGTGTTAGCCTTCATATTGCAGAGGATCAGAAGATTCAGAATAAGGAAAACACTGTCTGTCTTTAATGCTGTATGTTCTAAGAATGCTACTTGAGAGAATTAAATGTAAGGTCACCCACTTAATATTGAGAAGTTCTGCTCTGAAGTGGGATTTATCCATGGGAAGTGATAAAGGAGAATGGTATTCTGTGGCAGTAGGTAATCATGGGATAACTATGATTCAACAGCACAGTGTAGTGCTAAAAACCAAGTCAAGAATGTATCAATTGATCTGGTACTGTGAAGATTGAGAGCTATTAATGTCATTGTACAGAGCTCATGAGGGAGGGTGAATAAAATCCCCATCACCTGTACTCAGAGCACATGAGATCATGCTAAAGCAAACACAGAGAAAGCAGAGCAAAGGAACTGAGATACTATCACACAAAGTGCAAATAACAGCTCCTTATAATAGTCTAGGGAAGTGTACGACTGTGCTGCTCTCTGTGCATAGAGCAGGAGGTAATAATCACTGCTGCAAAGAGGGAATTGTTTGACTACAGAAGAAGATGAAATAAAAAGTGAAGGAGTCTACCATATATGCAGTGAATATTTAAAATCACTGAAAGAAAAAGTCAGGACACATCAACTGCAAGAAGAATAGCAAAACAAGCAGTAGTCTGGGGGCTTGGGGAGTCGCTTTTTCAACTTTTAAACTTTTAATGTCAAGATTTTTTTTGATAACTTTGGAGAATGGATGGTACTTTACAGTTTCCTATTGTAGGAACACCAGAAAGTCACTTCTAGTTAAATTTAGGTTAACATTCTATTACATTTAAGGTCCAAATCTAGTTGATGAGCAAAGGTAGGATGGGTGAAAATAACCTCTACCAAAAGCAAGAACGACATGGCACTCATAAATAATCAGTTAAACTGCACTTAAATTAGAGTAAGTGTATCAAATTAACCCTTTTATCTTTTTCATTACAATGAACAAGGAAGATATACATTTTTGTGGACAGTGATTGCAATGAAACCACATAATTTTTCTTTTTGCTTTTTTAAATTGATTTTGAGTTTGAAAGGTTTGACAGTTAAATATTAAAGGGAGTATATGGATCACTTCTGGTTATGCCCTAGAAGAAGAAATTGCACTGCTGTGATAAAGACTGTATTATATTAGTGTAACAAAGGCTGTACAAACAACACAATAAAGAATTAGACTGTTACCAATATTGCTGTCACCTTCATCGTTCCAAATTCAGAATCATTCTTTAACAACAGAGGTAAAAAGAAGAAAATAGGGTCAAATCATTTTTATGATATCAAAGGCCTTAATCAACAATTTGCTTCATTAAATACAGAATACATCTCAGCCTGACAGAAACTCAAATCTGATTAAAAACAGGACAAGTGGTAAATTAGAAAGGTTTGTCAAGGAAGAAATCAACTGAAATTATAATTCTCAATCCTTTTATATGCATCAGTGGGGTACTAATATAATTGTGCAGAAGCCACTTGACTATGTTCTAGTTAAATGAACTCAAACTGGGTAGATGTTGTGGATGGAGTGACACACCACTCATAATAGGAAAGTAGAAAGATAAAAAGAGATGCCACTATTAAATGGATTTTTTAAATTATTGGATAAAAGATGGAACAGCACTGCCTCCAAACCTACTATTCAGCAATGATATAATACAGAAAGTCTGCTGTTAGGGCAACAACACAAACTCAGACAGCTTCGCAGACACTTAGGATAAATGTGTGTTACAGTTTCCTGTAGTTACATCCTAAAGATTGTCAGAAGTCAAAATTTCTCATCCGATAAGATCTTTCAAACATAAATTTGTTGTCGTGGAATTTGCACAGATATTTTCCTACAGCCTTGTGGGAGCTAGGACATGTTACAGAGCCATAACGGAACAGTTAAAAAAAAAGAGGATTTAACATTTCATAGGAAAGCCTAGAATTATACATAGTCATAGGAAACTCTGAAACTATAATTTAAATTTAAGTTTTGTTGTGGGATATTTATTTGATCATGTCACTCACAGAAAGTTTTTCTCAGCCACATGGCAGAGTAATAGGCCATCTTGCTCTCCATCCATGAAGTGATTCTTCTCCTAGATTTCAACTCTCTCCAAGACATTGCTAGCCTCATTAGCTCTCAATCTTTTTCTTCTAAACCAGTCTGATGCTTAAAATTTTCTGTAACAACTGCTCCTGAGCATTCTTTGCAAAAAGCAAAGATTTGGCAGAAACTTCACGTTCCATAACCCAATTATTTCCTTAGTTATGTGGCCAATCCATTGGTACTGAGTGCTGAAATGCTTGTGTATCATTCATTGTCTCATCTTGGAGCAAGACAAATATAATACCTTCCAATTAACTAAAAGAGAGGCATGTAGATCTTAACAATAACACATATAAAATATTTTAATATTTCCCACAATCTCATATTCTCCACATCTTTTTGATAATGAAAATTTCAAGAAAATATTCTTCAGCCAGCCACCTTATTCACAGAACATGTACTTTCTTAAGAGAATAAGTATCCCTCTTTCTTTTCAGGGAATTTCAGCAGTATTTCAACTGTGTATGCAGTAGAAAAATATAGAAATCAAGATAAATCATAAGATCATAGGTTAAAGCCTGAAGTGTTTTGGGAAAAGCATAGCAAAGCCTCTTTAATACTTCTGCTAAGGGGAGATATTTTGGAGACAGGAGTAGAGAGGAGATCTTGCACTGTGTCAGTGGACAGACTGAGTTCCCTCTTCCTGCTTGGCAAACCTATGACTGCAGCCCATTTAAAAATTTTCACATTAGAGACCCAGGTAAAGAGACTAAAGGTAAAGAAGGGTTGAAACAACAGATTTTAGTTTCTTTTGAATGGCCGAGGAACAAAAGTTCTAAAAAATTTGGCACTTTTTTTTTTTCCCCCGAGCAGAAATATTTAAAAACCAAAG
>WAAE01023183.1:0-24303 GCA_013400495.1 Nicator chloris
AATACATTAACAACAAAAGGAGACCCAAAGAAAACCTTCATCCTTTATCAGACATGGGGGGAACACTGTCACCAAGGACGAGGAAAAGGGCAGGTTCAGGTTGAACATCAGGAAGGGTTTCTGAAAGGCTGGTTAAGCATTGGAACAGGATGCCCAGGTGGAGTCATCATCCCTGGAAATGTTCAAGAAACAGCTGGAAATTGCACTTAGCTCTATGGTTTCCTTGACATGATGGCATTTGGTCAAAGGTTTGACTAGATGACCTTGGAACCCTTTTCCAAACTTAATGATGCTATCATACCCTTTTAACAATTATAAACTAATTGAGGGTGGGTGGATGCAGAAGGATATTGAGACTTTTCAGAAATTCTTGAGAAAAATCTTGATTTTTCTACAGCCAAAAGTAAAACTCTCATGAACCTTTCTGGAGACAGGATTTTTAGCCTCTCCCCTGCTGGCCTGACAATATCACAATTTTCAAAAAGTTGTGTAAGTTTAAAGGCTACATCCTGTCACACACATATAACATTTATTATAGCTGAAGAATCCCCTAGAATTCCTGTACATTATTTATAAGCAGAGATAATGTGGATGATAAACAATGATAACACACAAGACCCCCAGTGAAAATTTATATTTTACCTGGGAATGCCTGAATACCAGTCTTTGGACTGCAAGGATTTTTATCTAGGAAATACTTTTCTTACCACTGTATCTCACTGGATCTGGGCTTATTTTTAAGAACAACTATTTACTACAAGGAGACCACAATGACACCAAATTAGTTAAACAAACATACATACAAACCAGTATCTTTAGCCAATATTTTTCCAAATAATCTGCCTTGGCTTTAACAGAATCTCCTGCTGTAAAGACTGAAAATTTAAAAATAAGCAGCAGAATACTTTCATATACTAAGGATTTACCTTTTTTTATTGTTGTTTTGGGGTTTTGTTTGTTTGAGGGGTTTTTTTTAAGCATTTTTGCTGTCACAACTGTTTCCAAAACCTGGAGTTTAAAGCAATATCAACACTGTTCAATAAGACTTAGAAATTAAACAGTTTCTGTGCTTTGCAGAGCCCTTTGATTGAGTTCTGCAGGTGGAAGTTGAGGACTGGTGCCAAGTAGAGTCTGTGATTTCTAAATGTCAAAAATCAAAACTGTGTTATCTCAGACTTTCTTTCCAGACTAATGTACTTTTTCTCTTCCAGAGGCTGGAAATAGGATTTCGAGTCCTAATCCTTTCTCTGTCTACATTTTGCCTTGTAATACTACAGAGTTTTGAGATTTTTTAGAAACTTTTTAAAATTAAAAGCATTCTGCAATAGTACCTTCCCTTATTTTTGCTTTTGACCTAACAGAATAATTAAAACCAAGTAAAGGAAAACCAACTTAACTTATTTTACTACAGTCACTGCTGTTTGATTACAGACAACTCTACCAGTTCCCACAAGAATATTTGGTCTTCATCTTGGTACTTCTCCTGAAGTCTCAGATCCCACAGTCAAGTGAAAACTTTAGGTAGAAAGGAAGTGTTAAGAACAGAACATGTGTGAATTTTTAAAAATCTGAAAATAGTTGAACTAGTGCCAGGATTTTATGATGCTTGGCTTGTGCTTTTTGAAGCTCAAGGTTGGCAATACACACATTCACACACATGCTGTAATTTGTAGCAATATTGCCTTCCTCGTCCTGTTCTCAGCAAAACTCAGAGACAGAAAAATTCCTTTCCTGATGCCAATTTTATTACAAAAATGGTTTTCTAGAAAGGAAGCATCACATGAAATTCAAACCTAATGCCTTCTCTACAAGCTTAAGAATCCTTAGCCCATCTTCTTTTAGCTCTTGCTGTTCTTGGACTCCAGTTGCATTTACCTATGGTCAGCTCCAGCTTTCCACTTATTGGTGATAAGGCAGCTACACCTTCAAACAGCAGCATGACACCTTTAATGCAGCAAGGTACTAGAGACAAACACTGCCTAGCTTCTAAAACTACCTTTCCACAGTGCACACATTTTTCACTGGAACTGTTTTCTTAAAACCAAAATAAAACACATTTTTCTATCTACAATTTCTTTGGATTTCATGCAATCTGTTGGAAGAAAATGTGGGTACAACATCCTGTGAAAATCAGTCCAAAACTTGCTACATAATGAAGTGAAAAAGGCATCTTTTTCTAGAATCCAAGGAGGAGGAGCCCTACAAAAGGGCACCCTAATAACTGCTTTATTAAGATAACGTCATCATTATCTGCAAGTTTTGGACACACAGGCTTTCAAGAAGACAGTGATCTGGCTGAAGAGTCTTTGGAGTTTGAAGTAAAGGCCTTTAATATCATTGATATAATTAATTAAACCAGTTAAACCAGAAGATTAACTTCATAATGTGTTTTCCTAAATTAACACAATGATCCTGAAGTGATTGAGACCCACCTCATCCCTTTGCTACTCTGTTTGCTGATGAGTAACAACATAGACAGCAAATCAGGGGGGTGGTTTATCCTGAATGTTTGGACAGCAGGTGAAACAATTCAGCTTTGAAAATGCTGCAAAAATTCAAATTCATCTTCATGAATTTCAGATCTACACATTCCAGGACAGAGAAAAAAATGCTGTTAATTGAAACTCACAATAATTCAGCTTCATATGACAAAACCCCTTTGTCTCATTTTGCTTTTCCACATGGCATCATTCATCAGACAGCTATGCTGCAGGACCCTGTCTCTTGAAATAGCATGGGACTCAAAACTGAAACAAATTCTTATACTGGTAAAAAAGTGTATTTATGAATCTTACATATAGGAAAGATAATGCTTTGCACTGATTCCTTATTGACCAGACCATAGCGCTAGAGCATTGTTCATAAAGCCATGCGTAATTGTAAAAGCAATCTACTTGATAATGTGATAGGGAAGTAAATGTGGAGATAGTGTGGGAGAGAGTATTTCAAGGCTACTCTAACATTCCTTTTGCCTAGATGAGTGTGATTGCTCCCACATGCTGGATAGGCACAACCAAAAAGAAGAGGATGTTAGCAAGAGAAATGGGCAAAAGACAATGCTGGCATGTCTAGGATAAAATTTGCTTTTTTTGCTTTCAGTACTGTTTTCACATACCATAGCTGGTGTTACTAAGGAGTTCCAAGACAGAATACCTGGGACAGCCTTAAGATGAAAAGAGGCTGAGGGCATTGATTTTCCATGCCTAATTCCTATCAAGTCTAATGAACAGAAATGATCTATTATCCTTTTAGAAATGAGAAAGAGGGAAATAACAAAACATTGCCAACGTCTGCTGAGCAGGGTTCATTTTCAACTAGTATGAATATCTGTCATTTAAACATACAAGGAGCTGCCAAGCTGACAATGCTTTTCAATTATAAGAAAAGCCATGTCTGTAGTTTCTCTTTTCGTGCAGGGTGACATCTGTCTGAGTGGCAGACTGCTCTGTAACTTAAAGCATCTGCACCATCTCTTTTGCAATGTAAGAGATCCGTTGTGTCAGTTAGAACAAGGCAAGCAGATGCTCCTTACACCTCCTGTTAACTTGTGCAACAGTCATGTTGCCACAGCTAATTAAGGCTCCCCGTTTACACACTTGACTTGTGCAGAAACAGACACCATCTTCTCTTACGTTTTAACATTGTTTCTCGGTGGTTTGCCTTCAAATGCTGTGGGTCATTATTGTTAAACACACTTTATCACTCTTCTCAGTTGAAGTGTGTGGTTCGCAACAGGCATTATAACCACTGCAACAGACAAAATCTTGCTTTCAGGATCAATCATCCCTTCTCTCTCAAAATGACAAGATTGCTGTGATTGTCCTCTCATGTAGATGTGCACTCAGAAACGTAGTGGAGGACCCTGTCTAGGTTCTGAGACTGAGAGAGCTACTGAATGTAGCTTCCATCATGACACTGCCAAATCTTCAAAAACTTCATGGACAAAAATCTGTCCTTTCTGCTTAGCCTAGATTCCCAGGAGAGTCACAAACACCATTTTCACTGCAGCTGAGCTCCACTGTACAGCCATATTTTGCCCCTCACAGGCAAAGCTTCACTGAAAATATAATACTGGACCACTTCATGCCTTCACAACTTCCTGTTCTCAGAAAGTGGCATAACATTCATCCTCCTCCACCACCTATCTGGTTGTCTCCTCCTCTACACACCCAGATTTCTGTCACCGGCAGCAGGTGAAGAACAGAGCCACAGGAATAACTGAGTTCCTCTTCCACGTAATGGAGGGGAACATGTGGAAGGTTTGCTTTTACTCCATAAATTAAGAGTCCTCCCACTTGCTCACTGCTTGCATGCTGCCATCATTAGCACATAACCAACATGAAACTCTTAGCACTTTCCAGACTGGCACAAGAAATGTCAAAAAAGGCTAGTGGGGGTTTTAGCTTTGTTTTACTGCTTTGGCAAGAGCAATCCTAAAGGAGTATGCTCATATGGAAACTGAATTGCAGCCAGTTTACCTGCTTAATTTGTAATTTTAGCTCATTCCTCATTAGTAATTGCATGGAACCCTAATGAACATGAAAATAGAGAGTGAGCTATTTTTCACTCCTTTTCCAGGTGAAAGAGGCAGGTCTCTGAATTATTTCTTCTCATTAAGTAAAAAATCATCCATTGGGTTGGCATGACAGTGACACAGGATCTCTCCACAGCTGTTTCAAAGGGCGGTGCAAACCACAGAGCTTTCTGTATGGGAGACAGGAGTCTACACCTCCACATTATGGAGAGTTATGTGGGCAAATCTCCACTCATTGAGATGAGAACATGTCTCATTCAACATTAAGTTAATAGCCAGCATTTTCCTAATTCACCATAGCAACAATGATATAATGGCAAAGGGTGAGAACAGCCTGCTACAGCAGACTGTGTTGTTGGACTGCACAGAAAGCAGACAACACCTCACATTTTACCTTTGTTGATAGAAAACTTTGTTAATGGGCAATGCAAAATTAGCAAAAGACAAAAGACAAGAAGATGTGATGTTCAGTAGCATCCCCTAACTTCCTATGAGGAAAATATAGCACATTCCTGCAACACTCAGGAACCCCACAGCTGCCCAGGTGAAACACTGAGCATTTCAACATCCCAACTGCAAATAATACTGCAGTGTATTATGGGATCAATGAATTGTGGAGTCACATATTTTCTTAAGACGTAAAAAAGGGAATCAAGCAAAATAAAATGGTTTATTACCTCCAAAATTCAAAAACCAGCCAGAGACCTATGTAACATAGCTCATAGTAAACTGCTACAGAATCTGTGAGGATAATAAACCACAAAAAATTATATTACCTTACAAGCAAAAACAAAGCTGTGGAAAAGTTGGTTTCATAATAATATGCAGGATGGCAACAAACAGTATAAGCTGGCTAAAATCTAGCCCTCTATGCAACATCTCAGAAGATGGTATGCTTCGTTACATTCAGCTGCATGCTCCATTTTGCACAATGTACATCTGTCTCTGAGGTTTTGTGCTCTCACATGGACATAATTATGGAACCCTGTTTACAGCACTTGGACAAAATGAATACAAAATCTGGAAGAAATTCCAGATTGCAAACCCATACACTTAAATAATGGTACCAGGCTGCCACTTTAAATATTTATATATATAAACTCAGAATATTCTACCCTCTCTGGCTTACCAGCCCCTCACTAAAAAAAAAAAAAAAAAAAATCCTTTTTTCCTCTATAATCAAGTACTAATTTTTTCTGAAATTGTATTCCTCAAAGTAGTCTTTTCAGAAAAACTATAACTAGTGGAAGAAGATAACATTAGGTAAAAATAAGAGTGATAAGACCTAAACTAATACATAATGTCAAGTCGCTGAACAGATCAGATAATTTCCATTTCCATTACAGTGGTATGAGATCCCCAATTATTTTCAACAAACTGGGAAAACAGGCAGCAATGTGATGACCAAAACAAATCTCAAATTTTAAGGCACTGGGTGGGGGGCAATGTTGTAGATCAAACCGAGTACAACTATAAGCAGGTAAGTGAGACACTTAGAAGTGGAAAAAGTTGAGATTTTTGCTTCTTGGCAAAAATTCAATTTACACCGAATTCCACTGACCTCGTATACAATCAAGAGAGCACAATAACTACTTTATGGTCTGTGATAGCACAGTCAGTGTTAGCTGCTTACACTTGTTTACCTGTAACTACTCTGTATCAATAGAACATCATGTCCTGAATAGCATGTGGCTTTAAATACTTTTTAAAATTTGTATGAGTATGCACACTAAGCTAGCAGCCAACATGCACTTATTCTATTGACACAGAAATAAAAGATGTCCTTGGGTATTCTTAACAAAAAAAGTATGAAGGATCCATAATAAAAATAATTCCTTGTCACCCTCTCAGTCTCAGAAAATAGATAAAAAATTCAGAACTCAAAGTGAAGGAGACGGGTTTTTTTAAAAAAGGTACCTATACCTTTTTCACCTCATGTACAATTGCAAATGCAATTACAATTTTCCTCCTTTGTGTTTTAAACTCAAGTACGAGCAATATGTGATGATGGGTTAAATTCAGTGCTTGGGCTTTTTTTTACTTCATCTCTAATTTCATATGGTTCCTCTTTGTATTACTCAGAGACAGCACAACAGTGGATAGAAGATTAGAAATTCTGCACTTCATAAATATCTATGACACATTCTGTGTGGCTTTGTTTAAACTATCTTAATCTCGTAGAAGCAGGTGGTACACGTGTCCTATTGTCAATCTAACCATATTCACAGCAGGTAAATTTGGCTTTTTTAGAGAGAACTAAAAATCTCTGCGATAATAATAGGTACAAATCTTATCCTTCTTGCAAAACTTGTGAAATTTCATCATACTCTTCTCAAGACGTATCCTAAGACATTCAGGGAAGGGGGAAAAAAACCCACCATATACTCAGAGGAGCAGAGCTGATTTAATAGCTCCCTCTTTCCAGCCTGAGCCTTTCTAAGCAGTCCTTTGAACAAATGCCCTTTCGGATTCAAATAGTATGACTAATAATGCTATGCCCATTAAGCCATAGTTAGATTTTCCTCCACCTCTTACTGCATCAAACACAACAGTCACCTTTTCTTAATCATCTCTCACTCTCCAGGCAAACCTATTTGCCTTATCTTTCGTTCCTTATGTAGCCTTTAACTGACTTACAGTAAGCAACCCAGTAGTGTGGCGGTCAGCAGAACGGGCATGTTTGTTCCTCTGTTCATTTAAGCCTATTGAGTCTTGTATTAGAGAGATAATTGAGAATCTCAACCTTTTTGTTTACTCAAGCCCTTGAAAATCCCATCTTCCTTTGACTTTAATCTGGTAAACCTTTGATGTTAGTTGTTAACCTGCTTCTGTTTATCAACAACTCAAAATTCACATTACTTCAGAGAGGCAGCAACCCCTGCTTAGTCTATGTGTGTGCTGGTGGGGAGGGAGACAAGGGCGGAAAGGGAAGCTTTATCGAACCAATTTCCATTAACAAATCCTTCACACTTGAAGGGTTTTCTCTTACTACAGGATATCTGGACAAGTTGCTGCCTAAAAAGTGTGTTGTAAACACGAAGCTGTTTATAGACCAGGAAATATTTAATTGCTGGGAGAAGAACAGATAAAAATATACAGTTTCAAGGGAAATGAAGATGCCGCTAACTTTACAATTCTCTGTTTCTTAAGGTATTTGCATTTATAGAGATTCCCTTAGTGAGGTGGTTTATAAGAACCTTTCTTTCCTGCAGATATTTTCAGAAGTCACAGCAGCACTGCAATGACACCCTTGCCCTATTACAACTGGCTGATTTCATCACCCCTATTCCACCAAAACCAGCAGCTCATTCCCTCTTCTGTACCAGTGGTTCAGGGCCTAAGTCTCCTACAGGACACACATGTGGAACCACCTCAGTAGTGGTTTCCCCACAAAAAACCCACCTCAACCTGTTGCTGCAGTCCCCAGGGTCCTCCTCCTGTTGAGACACTGCAAGGGCTTTTCTGTGGGCTGAGACCCCAACCACCAAGGATTTAAAATAAACAAAACTGACACTGAGTCTTTGATTTCACCTGCAACATGTTCCATATCTCACTCGGAGGTGACATGGGTGAATATCTAGAACAAAAGGAGGAAAAAGAGTGGTCTTAGGAATGCTCAGTGGTGTTCCACTAATCAGCTGGAAACGCTGATGCCAGACAGCCAAAGTTTGTACTGATGACCTGGCTATTTATAGTCAGAGGAAAAGCAGCAGCACACTTCCTCTGCTCTCCACTCCAGCACTTAGCCCTGTTAAGGCCTTACCTAGGAACATATCCAGATTACAGCCTTTGATCCCTCCCTGTCAAATCACCTGGGGCAAAGTGCAAGTACAGAGCAGGAAGCAACTGTGGAGCTCAGCTTTGCTTGAATTCACACGGTGTCTTGTTGGCATTCAGAGTTTGCACTGCTGCAGCCAAGGTGGGCCACCAAGAATAAAAGCCACCAAGGGGCTAGCTGTCTAGCGAGAGAGATCAATATGACTTGTGGCTCCTTCCTTTGACATTCACCAAATCTTTTTACTCTGTGCAGAATAAAGTCACCCCTGAGAGGAAACCAAAGTCAATTCACGCTTGCCCCACACAGAGTCAGCAGCCTGTAAAAAGTTTCATGGATACCACAACCTCTGGCTAAAGGTCTAGCTAACAAGATCCAAAAACCCCCATAAAGTATGAGCAAAGGGCATCTCTGCTGGACCCAAGGGAACCACAAGTGTAAATATTTTTAGTATTATTTGGTTGACTTCTACACAAGTCAAGAAAGATGCATTGGGGTTAAAAGAAAATGCTAATTACAGCTCTCTCAAAAAGTCCTTATCAAGGTTCCAAAAAAAGGAGCTAGATTCTCAACTCAGGTTCAAAGCACTCTTGCTGTGCTGGACCAACAGAGCAGCACAGTTTGAAGTTGAAAAGAGGGACAGCGTTGCTGCTGCTCTTTGAAGAGTGAAATAAGAAAGAGTAGCATTTAAGAAGCTTGGAAAAGACTTTTAGAAAAATACACCTTTTTTCTGGGTGAAAAAAATATGTGTATTTTAAAATGGCAGAAGTTTAATGAAAAGTGGGGAAAAAAACATTTCATGAAACTTTGTTTCAGTGATCCATTTTCCATGAATAGCACCTTTTTCTCCCTCATTATTCCTCCCACCCAGGAAATAGGTTCTGTGGCAGGACTGATAAAAGAGTCAAATACCTGTATTGATGAATGTGTTTTTAAGCATTGTACATACTTGGCAATGATAAACTATCACTTTACACATAGATGCATATGTAGGAGGTACATATGTGATTGTAGAAATGTATATAAACATTTTTCCACAATTTTATAGATTTCCACACATTCTACACATCTACTTAAGAGACTTCAATATGCATAAATATATATACACGTAAGTAGAGCAAATTTAGATCCTGGAAGTAGTGCTTGTATTTATTTAACCTCATATATGCAAAGAAACCACCAATTTAATCCTAGACACCAGTAAACAAGCAGAATTTCTTTCCAGTGGTCAAAACTTTACCTAAGATTTATGTGCAAAAATTTTCTTCCTAGCCCAAAGCAGCACAAGAGAAATCAGTCCTCATGTATTCCCCTCTACCCCCTCGAAGTGGGAGCACCTCCTACAGTTGCAAAGTGAAATTGCCTCTGAGATTTTAGGTATCTGTAAACAAAAAATTTAAAGAATTGTCTAGTGCTGATTTCCACAGGCAGAAACTGTTACTGCTGAACCAAACACTATTTTTCTTTGTAATCTAGAATTTTTTGAACATTTAAGAACATTACTGAGGATGGTCAATATTGTCTCAGACCAAAAGTCCAGCCAGACCATTACCTTTTCTCCCATAGTGGTAAAAAACCAAAACCAAACAAAAAAATTCCTGAGAAAAAAACAGCACATAGCAAACTCCAAACCTATAAACAACAAAAAAAAAGCAACAGTGGAGCAAGTACATATTTTTTTTATTCTTTGTCATGATACTCTTTGTTTTAGAGTCTCTCCTGTGTGTAAGTCCCAAGAAATGTCCTTATCTGATATTAATTCATATTGTTTCATACAGATGCAAATCCACAGAGACCAGACACGGCTGTGGAGAGTTTAATAAGCAATGCATGAAAGGGTGGGAGCTAAAATTATCTCTGGAAAAAGTCTGTGCTTAAGAGCAGGATCATGCCTTCTGCCAAGCAGGGAGATGGGGTGGGGGCTGAGGACCTCAGGTGTCTTCCCCTACGACAAGGGCAGCCCCCAAAAGGGAGCAGTTGCAAAGCAACACAGGCCATGAGAAACTAGAGCGCAGGATAAGGGAGTGCACATGTGATCCTGCCTCCGCACTTTTGTTGATCAGCCACTAGAACTGAGCCAGCATGGAAGGAAAAGTACTCTGCTGCTGATTTTGACCTAAAGCTGATTACTCTCCTGCACAGGCTATGATGAGATTAGGAAGCAGACCCAACTTTTCCTATTTTGTCTCTTTTCTACTCCCAGGACCATGTGATTAGACAAATACCCCTTAATCAGGGTCAGATTTACTGCTAGGCCTCGTACTAGTACTAAAACAGGGGAGGAAAACATGAGACAGAGGAGCTAAGAGTCTTGAACCTCCCACTCCCCTGCCATGAGTTTTTGGCTTGTGCCTTGCGACTCCATACCCAGAAACTGCTGCTTGTTAGGGCTGTTCCCAGCCCTGGCTATTTTTACATCTCTCAGTCCAATCTTGTATAAATCACTCAAGGTACTCCACAGCCCGCAGAGACAAAATGTATATAAGCTGACATTCTCTGAAAACACAGTGTCATTGTTTTACCATCATGACTCCCACACAGAAGCTGGCAGAGCAGATGAGATCAGTGGTCAACATAGACTTCTATCACAGCTCAGAGAGTAAACAGGACTGAGTGCTTCCAAAGCAAGGATAAAAGCCCTTCAGTGGGCAGTTTGGCTGAATTATTCCCCCTACTGTGGGGGGCAATGTCTTACCAGTTTCAGATAGTCAGTGATTGGCCCATGCCCTTGGATCATACAGATTCAGCTGCCTTACAAATCTTTACCCCAACTAGCAAAAATACAGAGAGTTTTATTTGTAGCATGCAAGGCTGAATCCTCAATACTGGATTCACTGTCTTAGCTGTAAAACCCTTCAGACGTTCTTTTGTGGAGAACATCTTCTTTTAGGTATGAATGGGACAGTGCTGAGTGTAAGCACTTGCTGCTTGGAAAGACAATGTCATATCTAGTGACATATTTTATACTGACATTTGAAACGTCAAATTTGCTCGAGACAATTTTCATTCTTATTTCATGCACCATTGTACAACTATCTAGTGAACTAGCCTCTCGATTAAAAAACAAAAGTGCAAAACAGAATGCAGAAAAATCCCAAGTACCTTCACATGGGATCCACTCAGGAAATAGAGGGAGTCCCACAGATAATCCAAGAGTCTTAGAAGTCATTTTCCATATTTAACAAGGTATGACAAGAGCAATGTATCATAATAGGATCAGTGGACTTGGATCACATGGAACTGGATAACAGTATCCCTAGTCCATCTTGCCTTTTCCAAATTACGTCATTTTCAGCATATGCTACTTTAGTAATTATAGTTGTGATACTCACTCTACTACTGAATTTATTAGCAGATAATATCCCATACAAACTCATTAGCATTATTTATGTTCAGAACTTCATAAAGACAATAGATTTGCTCTCCAGTGAAATCATCAGGTTTCCTCAATCAAAGTAACATGATGTGCACAGTCAAAAAGTTTGCAGTTAAAACACTTTTCTATCCTTCCCCATAAAAAGCACTGAAAATAATGAAAAACCATAGACTTACATAAAAATAGTTTGGACTTCAAAAAGTCATCTAGTTCATATTCTTTTCAAGGTAAGACAAATATTTAGGTCAGTTAATCTATCCCTCCATTCCTACAGTGCTGTCAATTATTGTAGCTGTGCTTTATGTGTGTGTCATGTCTTACATAGACAAGTCACTAGATAGCTACAATTTATCATGCATCACTATTAAAACTAATCATCTTGATAGTGAGAGCATCTGTTCACCATTTTCCTTTTAGCAGAAACTCCTTTTGAACCCTAATATAATTGTTCATATTCCTGGTGTTTATCTCACCAACATATATTTTACAGAACTTAAATGTCTGAGGACACTTGATGCAAATTTGCACAGCAGTTTTCTGTGCATTTCCACAACTCATATTTTGCCCTTCCCTTACGACCTGGCACTCGGAAATCACAGGTCAGACTAGCAGTTCTCATCAAGCAATAGCACCAGGATTCTGGTAAGTGGAAATAAAGTGTCCAAGAACAAAGGTCAAAGAAAACTATACATAGGCTTTATGTATGTGTGTGTGTGTGTGTGTGTGTGTGTAATTCAAAAAAAAACAAACATACAATACTTGCAAAGCGTATGTTCTGCAGTTTCAGCCAAAGAAGAGAAGAGGTTAAGTCATGTCTCACAGGAGCATGATTCATTCCTCCAAGAAGCCATAAGGTCAAAAACCATAAAATGTAAATCCTGTTTGAGCTTTCTGTTGAGACTGCTTTTGTTCCATTCAGATATGGGTTCTGCCTCATCACAACTGAAATCAGTTGTATTAAACTAAACAAAGACATTCCTGAGGAATCCAAGTGAAGTGTGACTAAATTCTTGTCTCCAGTAACTCTCAAGCACTGTTAAAAATGAGACTTCCTTTAGTTATTCTAGTGACAGAAAAATCTTGTCCCAACATGGGGTGCTAGGCCCCATATTGGTTTTAACAGATTCCTTAATAATGATTCTCTTTTGTACTTCCCAGCATGCAGTGTTGTTTAGCAGAACTCCTTATAGTGGCTATTTGCCCTAAGAACAAATGTCTATTTTCCTTTCTTAAGCAAAAGTCCTGTTGACATGATCAAGAGCCTCTCTGAAAGAATGGGTTTGAACTGTGGGGCATTTTGAATTAAAAAGGGGGGAAAAAAATGGCACAAGCTTTGAATCAAGAATGTAGTTGATCTTCAGCCAATGCTAGAATTGTACCAATGCCCCTCAGGATGAACCTAAATAAATATATATCAGGATCCTCAGCTCTGCTACTGACATTATATTACACTGAGTAATAGTTCCCTTCCTCAACCCGAGAAAGTCCCCGCACAATGTACATGAAATATAACACTGATTAGGGACCAGGAATACCATCACAAATTCCAGAGATTAGTGTCTGCAGATCAGACACTCAGATGGCTGGGGGAAGACACTTTATCAGCCGCTAGAAAACATATGCACCTTTGATTCCACTGTTTCATGTTGGACTTCTGTTTCTTTTGGCACATATTTGCAGTATCAAATGCCACAATACTGACGAGCACTCAAAGACCATATGATATCACTAACACAGTGCAAATCCAACAAATCCCAAGATGTCCAGCAATGGAGTTCAGGCTCGATATCCTTGTAAACCCATATCCCTAGGTTTCTTGGTTCAGTAGAATGTTGATTGAGAAAAATACTTGTTACTGGACTTTGAAAGCCTGCCCTGGAGTTCTTCCCATCCCTCCATCACTTTATAAAAGTTGGAGCTGAAATGTAGAAAACAAGCATTAATGGAGATCATATTCATCTTTAGAAATGGGCAACCTCTGGCTTTGTAAAGCCATGTTGACACTTTGCCACGCGTCTCTGCTGCCACTAAAATTTGGTAATTTAATGAAGAAGAGATCTAACAAATGCACAAACCTCAGTGGATTATTCAGCATCAAGGTTTTCATTACAGGGTGTGAAAAAAGGATTAAAGAAGTGTTTCAGTTATAGAAAACCCTGAGCACTAAAATAAAGCACAATGAGGCTGGCAAGAATGATAGAGTATCTATAGAATTTAATGGTAGCCTAGCTCTATCATGCCCTACAGCTTTAATTTCAATACAGTATTTTCTTCTTAATCCCTTGTTTGCCAGCAGTAATGCTGTTGGATTAGAGTGGCCACCAGGCAGTGGCTATTTACATAAAAATTAGGCAAATGTCGTTAAGGAAAAGAATTATTAGAGCTTGGATTGCTGCTGGATATTAGAGAGGTTTCATAACTTTGAACCTTGCTGCTTCTGTGATCCTCCACTAAGTTTAAAAGGTCAGAACTTGTCCCTTTCACTTACAGCAGCCAGCAAAACTTACAGCCATTATCTGCCACAGCAAGAACTTCACATTGAAAGCTGAGGGGCTTAGCAAGTGTCTGCACCAAGTGAACGTTTTGTTGGTCATGAAACGGAAAGCAGATTCTCAAATGATTTATATTGCCAGCCCTACCCTAACTTCAAAGTGCTAATTCTGGTTTATGCTCATTGTACAACAGAAATGACTGATGGGCAGGGATAGGCTGATACAGAAAAAGACAATCCATATCCACTAAATATTTTCCCCTACCTGATTTTAGCATTCCTGCCCTGAACATCCATCCAGCTGCTCAAAGTGATTTCCCCTGTTCCTTCACAATTTTCTGCAGTAAGAGATTGAAAATGCTTCACCTGCACCATGGGGCTGAGAGATTAAATATAGTCCTCAGCAGCAGCAGCCCAGATTCCCAGATTTGGGAAATGAGCAGCTTTTCCTGGAGCTGTAAGTGCAGGTGGCCCCCACACTAAAGATTAGCAGCTCCAGCACATCTGCTCTTTGCCAAGAGATGGAAGCTGGGGAAGCACATAACAGACTGGTAGGTGTGTGGAGTGGAGGCTAGGAAAGATAGAGGGATAACTCCAGCCACTTATGAAATCAGAAGGCATATGGAGGAAGAAGGATCTATTCGGATCACTAGGAAAAAACATCTCCCCTTTAACCTTTTGTTTTGTATCACCCGGGCAATGAGAGGAAGGGCACTCAGTTTGCCCAGCCTGGCCACACCACAGTATGAACTTGTCAGGTTGCTGTGGAAGCAGCAGCCAAATGAAGAGCTCAGGACAACAGGGTGCAGATTAATACTGCCAGCCAAGGCAAGCAGAGACAAGGCATACTATCCTCTCCTACTTCCCTGTAAATTTCTTTAACCTTTGTTTGTGGGAGGCAGGTGGTGACCAAGCCCGAGGTGTTCAATTTTGGGAGGCAGGAGTGGGTGGATTTCTAGGAATACACTTCACTTCTCTTCTGTGCAGAGAGTGCATGGGATTTGATTAATGCAGAAAATTGTGTCATGGAGGGTGAGGGAGAGGTGCTTTGCCCACGTCTGTGCACAGGAGTAAATCATGAGGGGTTTGAGGGGTTATGCAAAGTGCCCGGGTACTCTCACAGGAGGTAACGCTCTCAGGGTTCAAGCAGCAAGCCACTGACGGGATAAAGCACATTACATAAATTGAAATAACTTTAGTAGGAGAGTAAGAGCAGCCATATGGGAACTTTAACAAGGAGAGCACTTTATGGAAATGTAGAAATACAAATTCAAATCCATTCAGCAGATGACAGAACTAAAATGTCATCTTCCACAGCATTTGAGAGGGAAGCCTTCCTCTGATCCCTACCTCACCCGACATACACAATTTGGTGGATTATTTTTACACTGACCAAGTCATTTAACAAATACAACCAAAGCATATTCCTTTAATTCCCTTAATTTAATTTATATTAAGGTTCTGCCATAAATATGAGTGCTACATAAAGAGCCCCATTTTCCTTTCCTCAAAAAATCAAGTTAAAGCTAAATAAAAAGTACTTTTAAAGTTTAATACATGGCTCCTGTCTTGCATCTCCCCATTCATCACATTTCACTGATCAGAACACCTAATTCATTTATAAAAAATAAAACTAGAATGAAGACATTAACAACTCTAACTTTGTTTCTTACTACAGATGAGTTTGTATGTTGGTTGCATTGAATAACTGGAGTTTATTTAAAGAAGTTCAGGCCATTTCATGTTTTACTGCAAATTATCTGATTATTCCAGCAGCTTAAGAAAAAGATACTCTAAATAAAGCTTATTTCCATTTTTTTTTGTTACGAAAATATATAATAAAAACATTACTGAGGAGGTCTGTCCTAGCTCCTTTTCTAATTCACTTCATTTTTTCTTGGAACTGCTTTCTCTGGCCCTTACTGCACTGTGAATATAAAGGGGAATAAAAGCGATGATTTTTTTTCTCTCCCCCAAATAAACGCCTCTAATAAGATGACTGTTCCCTTGTGCCTGAGAATGTAACTTCTTTCCTGTAGGAGCCATTGTGAATAGGAATTCTTTGTATTGTCCTTAAGCAATAGGACAGTTTATCTGCTGGAAGGACATGGTTTGCTTCCTCGCTTCAAGCCTGGCTAGTTATTATTGCTAGTGGGTGGTAAAACTAAGACTATTTCTCTATAATTCACCCCACTCCTCAAACACTTTTACTGTGGACCATTGTAAAAGTCAGAAAAGAGAGCAAAGTGTTTTTCATTAAAAAAATACATCCATTGACTGCACAGCAAAACCTGTAATACTCCATTACACATCCTTAACATCCTCCTTTACAATGATCTTCACCTGTCCTGTTTAACAGACAAAACATTCCTAGCTCTGGAAGTGTGATCTAGAAAAGTGAGTGGATAAAGGAGAAATAGCATGAAAAACTTATTTTTATAAATTGAAAAGAAATTTAGTTCTATGGGGTTTTTTTTCATTTCTATGTGTCACCCTGTTTTGCTCATCAATGTACTGATTATACTGCAACTTAAGAAAGTACCTGCTTAATACTTTATGCTAATTTCATACTGACTTTACCCCCATCAGCCTTTAACTTGTGTGGACTTAACCAGGACACATTTTAATTGAGTCGTCTCTGAGGAAATCACATTTATTTTTCAGTTGTACAGATGGAGATTTTCATAATCAGAAGAAATTCCTCAGGCACATTTCCTCAAAATTACCTTTTACTAACCTTAAAAAAAAAAACCAAACCCTAACCAAACCATCAATCCTCTGTCCTTCCTCCCTAAGTACTCCTCATCTTTCCCAGCCTGATACCACGGTGTTCCACAGATCCTCTCCTCCTCACTTGGCGGAGATGGCTCAGTTCCCTGGGGCTGAATCCAAGAGTGTGTGACTGTGCAAGCTCACAAACAGCTTAAGGAAGCAATCCTGCACTATGAACCCTTTCTTAATTTGTGGATAATTATTATCTTAATCAATATCTTGATAATTAAAATCCTGCCTGATCAATTTTCTGGCCTTCCTACAGTCCTCTCTAATTCAAAAAAACATTTCCCAGTCCCCTAACTCTACATTGATGTTGGCTGTTCCAAGAATCACCAAGCTCCCTCCTCTGCTTTCAAATTCTACAGAGACTGCCATTGGCCACATCAGCTGATTTATTTTCTAAGACTTCTCATTACAAATTTAATAATAACATCCACCAATATTGTCAAAGCCCTGCTCGATTCTGCTTACTCTTCACTAAATACATTAATAAGTCTCCACTCATTTTCTTTACCCAGTTTGCCTCTGTTCTTACATTAATAATACAACCATTGTCCCTGAAGTGATTCTACCTACAGTCAACAGTCTTAAGCTCAAACCCTACTTCTCACAAAGCATATGGTGCAACAGCCACTTTAAGAATGCAAGATAGGAAAATAGTCCTTACTCTTGAGGACATATTCACACCTTAATACAGTGCCACAATCACAGTGAAGAATACAGAGTTACTGATATTTTAATTCCAAAGCCTCTACATCTAATAATCAAGAACCATGAAATGTGTCTAAAAATTAATGTAGAGAAGTACAGAGAAAATTACTTCAAGTTTTCCAGCTGGAGAACCAGGACAGCCCATATTTTGCCTTTATTTAAATGAGTAAACATTTCTGTCTCATGAAGTGAATAGGAACTTTGACCCTTCTCTTCTGTACTCCTCCATTCGTTCCTCCCTAAAGAGAACAGGATGAGGTCATCACTGCCCTCACCGCACCACCCAGATCCTAAAAGGATTGCAGATCTTTAACAGTCCAAGAGTTTGAACCAAGTGCTGACATAACTGTCACAAATTAGTTTTATCTTGTTACAACAACTCTAAAAGCAGAAAGATTCCAAGTATATTTAGATTTCTGTTTTTCTAAGCGAAATGGTTTTGTTGGTTTTTTTGTTTCTGTTTGTTTGGGATGTGGTGTGTGTGTGTGTGTTCGATTATATAGGTTGGGTTTGGGTTTTTAATCTGTGAGCTATACAGCGCAAAGAACTATTCCACGATACGTGTTTGTACAGTGCTCCATGCAATGGGTTTCTTTTCTTACCAAAGAAATAAAATATTAATAAGCAAATCATAATTCTAGGCTTCAGAATTTATTACAACTACCAGCAACTGATCCTATTTAACACCTGCAAACAAAAATTTATCTTTCCCTTTTACTCACTTTCTAAGCAAAGGGTCTGAACTTTCAAATATCTCTGACTTTTTTTGTAAGTATATTATTGATATCAGTATGCAATGCTGCAGAATAACTTTTCCTACTTGTCCAGACTGTCAGGTCAACAGACTCAGTCACAGAGTGAAAGCTACATGTTCAGGATGCCCTTGTTCAGAGGTTCACATTCTGGGGAAATGCTTCTGATCCAGTTCTGATTAAAGTAAAACGACAAAACTCTCTCTGAATCCAATGATCCAGGACCGAGTCATAACCATTCTCCCAAAACATCAGGCAATATTTCTCCCTTTCCCTCAGTGTCCTTGTACTCAGGAAGTTAGAGTCTCTGCTGGTAAAAATTAACCAGCACAGCAGTATGGACTGTTGTGGACCAATTCACACTATCTGAAGATTGGGCCTGAAGGCAGTGTCATCACTCTTAAAAACAAAAAACAAAAACAAAAACAAAATTTAAAAAAAGGGGGCGAGGAAGAGATGGAAAATTCAGCAATAAAAAGAATTGATCATTTACTCCTTAATTAAGTGACCATATTCCTAATCATATTTTCCCATGAAAATGGTTCAATGCCCTCCTGAACACTATAGGGGAAAAGCTATTGGCTGCAGTGCTTGCTGTTGAGATTTTTCAAAGGTCTCTCAGATTTAGGTGATGACATAGAGCTGCAAGACGATTTCTGCCAATTCATTCAATAGGCCAACAATTTTCAGCACTGTTTTTATGCTACCTAGGTCTGCATTAAGAAATATGAAATGACCACAGGGCCTATATGTGTTTCCCTGAATAACTAGCAAAGCAAAATTATCAAAAATTTGTGATTAAAACCACAGATCATTGCATTATTTACACCAATAGATGCTGAGTTCCTTATGAAATGGCACAGTTTAGAAGTCTTTTCCCCAGCAACACATAGCTTTAGAGACACCTGTGCTGAGCACTGTTCTAGCAGACTAACGCACAAAACATCACATTTCCCATCCAGTACATGAAAGATGTGTTTCCCTCATTAATCTGCTTCATATGATTTCCATTTCCCATCTTTGTTTTCAAGAACGCGATCATGCAGCAAAGCTTCTTCCCCTTATGAAAATTTCTCACTGGCACTTGTATCCTCTCCTGTCTTCTACTCATATCAGCTCTTGTGGCACTCTTCAACTTCTAAGCTCACTGAGCACCTCAGGCACTTCTTGCTTGAGCCTGAACACATCCCACAAATGAAACTCTTAGCTGATCCTCCTGCTTACCAGACCTATTCAGCTTTCAGCTCTCATTGAATCCAAGAAAATCATAGAATGGTTGGAACTGGATAATCTTTAAGGTCCCTTCCAGCTCAAACCCTTCCATGGTTTTATGATGTCATGGGCAGGGACACCTTCTACCAAACCAGGTTACTCAAAGCCCCATCCCATCTGGTTTTGAACATCTCCAGGGATGGAGCATCCACAACTTCTCTGAACAACCTCTTCCAGTCTCTTACTGCCCCCACAGTAAAGAATTTCTTCGTAATATCTAAACTAAACCTGCTTTCTTTCAGTTTAAAGCCACTTCCTCTTGTCATATCCCTACAAACCATTGTGAAAAGTCTCTCTCCAACCTTCTTCATGGCCCTTCTCTGGACTCACTCCAACAGGTCCATTTCCTTCTTATGTTGGGGGCCCCAGAATCAGATGTAGCACCCCAGCCAGGCTTTCACAGGAGTGTAGAAGAGGGGCAGAATCATTTCCCTTGACCTGCTGGCCGCACTGCTTTTGATGCAGCCCAGGATCTGGTTGGCTTTCTGGGATGCAGGTGCCCACTATTGGGTCATTTCAAGCATGTCCTCCAACAACCCCAAGTACGTCTCCTCAGGGCTGTTATCAACACGTTTGCAAGACTTTGCACCTAACCTTGTTGAGCCTCATGAGGTTTGCACAGGCCCAATTCTCAAGCCTGTCCATGTCCCCCAGGATGATATCCCTTCCCTCCAGAGTGTCAACTGCACCACAGGGCTTGGTGGCATTTGCAAACTTGCTGAGGGTGCACTTGATCTCACTGTCCATGTGGTTGACAAGTTTGTTAAACAGCACAGGTCCTAATAACAACCTCTGAAGAACACCACTCATCCCTGGTTTTCACTTCAACACTGAGCCATTGACTGCAACTCACTGAGTGTAAAGATCCAGCTAGTTCATTATTCACTGAGCAGCTATACATCAAATCCATGTCTCTCCAGTTTAGGATGTCATATGGGACAGCATCAAATTGTTTTCACCCCTGTGACACTGGCTGCTGTGACACAGTCCTGCAGGCATGTGCACATCTCTAATTCCTCTTATTTATTCCCCATGATGTGTGCATTTGAATAGAGCTGGGCCTCCAATGAAGCTGGAGTTGCTGGAATTCCTTTGTGCTGTTCTTCAGGTGCTTTCCTGCTGATCTGAAATTTCTCTCCAGACTCTGGGCATCTCTTTCTGGCCCTGGCAGCAAATTGGTAGGAGTGGGATAGATTGAGGATCCCCTTCCATGGCAACTGAAGTCTAAAAGCTGAACAAGGCTTCTCCTGCTGCTTCAGTCTCCAATAGCAGAAAACTGTGCACCTGTTACACTGGTAAGCAAGGTTATTTAGAAGTACCTGTATTTAGAAATTTACAACCTGACATAATGAACCTACTGGGTCATTCATTGCCAGTTCTGCAAGGGGTTGAAGAGTCTAGTCAATGGAGCTCCAATGAGCTAGTTCATCATTCACTTGTGAAAGTTACGGAATAACAGCCAGAAAACTCCTATATGCAGATGAGAACAAAACCAGCCACCTTCAAACTCCAGAAACAGGCTTAAATAAGCAGTGTCCTGCAGATCATTATGTTTAAGTGACACCTTTGCTTTAAAAAGACCTTGTGAATACCCTGTGTGTCTGTGGTGTCCACCCCCTATCCATCTCTCCTCAGTTCCCAGGTAAACAGCTATGCAACAGACGCTGGATCCACTGCAAAGCTGGCCTCCTCTCTTCTTGCACAGAGACCCTGTTCCCACACACCTGGTAGCACACATGG
The DNA here is from genome assembly GCA_013400495.1 of Nicator chloris. Classification (NCBI taxonomy): domain Eukaryota; kingdom Metazoa; phylum Chordata; class Aves; order Passeriformes; family Pycnonotidae; genus Nicator; species Nicator chloris. The sequence continues at coordinate 21,427 of WAAE01023183.1, forward strand.
CAGCACTGAGTGCTGAGGTCAGCTAGTGGGGCACTGACTTGGTCCAGCAACTTTGTGCAGCCCTAGAGGGCCTCTGTCTGTTTGCCCTCTATTAGCATTTTGTGAAGTGCAAGTGCTAAGCAGCACCCGCAGCACCCTCATTCCCGCCTTTAGCTGTAAAAGGTTAACAGCAGACCAAGGGAAGCAACTGATCCTTTGCTAACTTCATTCTTTTGAATTCAGCATTGCAGGCTCATCTCCATAGTTCACTGTGGGGTTAAGGCAGCACTTAAAAGCAAGTCACACGTTTTCAATGTGAAGTGTAGAAAAGGAACAACTACTTTTGACATGGTGAAAAGTGGCCTGCAACACTCACACTAATACAAGGGGACAGAAACAAAGAGTGGAGAGGAATCTCAGAGCATCCTTCTGTCTATACTCACACACAAGGATGAGATTAAGATAGTAGATTTCTTTAAAACATATTTATTGCTGCATGAACTTCTAATCCCATGATGTCAAAAACTCTTCTAATAAATGGCTTCTTTCAAAGTAGCATTTCCTACATAGCACTGTTCAAGGTGTGGTATCTTACTTTACAAATTAAATTCTTTTATTTCACCTACAGAAGACACAAAAAAACAAAAAAACCAAACAAACCACACAACCAACCATGTAGCATCTGTGCATCATGTTAAGGTATCATCACGTCTCTTTTCTTCAGCTGCTTCTGGTGTGGAGGGGTGAGAGGTACATTTGCTTGGACAAGTCCCGCAAGTACAACATTGCTTGGGCTCATTTCTCTCATGACTAGAGGTGGCTGGTGCCATCAGCATTATATTATTGACAGGAGTATTGTTTTGGCATTAAAGAGAAAAAGGGTTTTATGAGAATGTCATATTTCACAAGAGAAAGAACGCCCAAGCTTTTAAAGTCCATCAAAAACCACTTGTTTGTCTGATCGCTTTCTTTTTTAGCTGGCAGTAAGTATTTGCAGTTAAATTCAGAGAAATTATTTTTATACCTCAGTTTTAAAAATATATTAAAAACAGGACAAAATATCAGAGGAATTCAAGGCAGAGAAACCCCTTGCAACTGTTTATTTTGGAGGCACTGGATCTGCTGACATGGCATTTCAAAATAAAAAGTCTTATTGCTTCTGAAAATCATTCTTGGATTCCAAATGTTTCCATTTAAGGGCAAAAGATACTTCTACAGAAAAATAAGTAAACATTTATGAGTACAAAACAAGGCCCTCCCTACAAGGTTTTGGCTTTCATTCCAATGTTCTGTTAGGAGACTTGCCTCCAAAGTGATCACTAGGGACTTAAAACTTCATACACCAGTTCGCAAATTGTGTCTAAAGATAAAGTAAACCCTACATGTAATTTGCATATTCTCAATAAAGAAGGATTTTTATTTTGTTAAGCCAGAAATAGAATTTGACAACAGGGGAAATTCAGACTTCTACTACATCAATCATGGACTTCTAAAGTTTTGGAAGGATCACGATTCTGCCACATTTCAGGACTTTCTGAAAGGTGCCAAGTGCCCATGTTCTCACCTGCTTCAGAGAAAGGCTTGGAAGCTGAGGTGCACTCTGTTCCACACAAGAAATAAATCATGTCTTTAGGAAAGGAACAGTTTCTCTGCTCTCTGTAAGCAATTTCAGGATGAAAGCATCTCTTGACCACTGAGCAAAGGTGAGTTCTCCATCCCTGCTCCAGAACAAATCCAGAGAACAAGTTCCTGATCTCCATCATTAAACTTGTCCTGGTTTTGGAGGAATGCCTATTAACAGTGGGTGAAAGAAAGGATGATGAAATCACTGCCTATCACACCAATGTTGTCTCACTATTTGCTTGGATTCAGACAGCTTTGTCATCAGCTCTGGTATGGAAATGGTGACGCCCTTCATGGCAGAAGATGTGTTTTGATCCCATGTTTGTACAGCACCTCACAAAACAGTCACGGTCTGCAGCTGGAACTTCTAACCACATCATACAATAAATGCATAGGCTTGGTCTAAATTTTTTCCACATTTATCACACTTACCTGTTGTCAGCTTCTTGCAACAAAGGAAAAAGTTCATCTCTACAGGAATTTAGTTTTACCACAAACATTTTGACAGTTTGAAAAATGAAAGAGAGGTTGTCAGAAGAGGTGATGGTATTTTGAGAAGAGGTATGAACAAGAGATTAGAATAAAGAGCATTTGTTCAAGAAGACATTTCTAGTCAGCACTGTGTCTGGCTGGGATGGACTTAACCTTCCCCATAGCAACCTGCATGGGGGTTTTGATTTGTGGCCAACCAATGCTGATAACATACCAGTGCTTTAGTTATTACTCAAATGTGATTTTACAGCAGTAATATCTTCCCTCTTTCCCAGTCTGCCCTCCTCAGCAATTAGGTTGGAGTGGGCAAAAGGTTTTGATGTGATGCAGCAAGGACATCTGATCCAATTTGTCCAAAGGGCTATTCCATACCATACAGGGTAGTGCTCAGCTGTGTTCCCAAGCTGCCATTGCTTGGAGATCATCGATCTGCTGGTGGAGAGTGACTGCTTGTTCTCACCATCAGTGGATCACTTCTTTATTTGTATTTACAAACACACTTCTTAAACTGGTTTTGTCTTTACTCATGAGGGTTTTCCATCTGCTTTTCCAGTACTTTACTCCCTGCCACTGCAGGGGAGCTGTAGGAACAAGACACTGCTTGGGGCCTAAAACTATCAGCTGGTGCCAACCCACAGAAATCTTTTTCAGGCACACCACATAGGGTTCAAGTCAACTATACCCTTTATCAGAATGTGCTAGACTAAATTCACAGATGTTACAACTGTTCAGCTTGCTTAGCAAGTTACCATTTGCTGTTGCTGGTGTCTTGGTTTGAAAGAC
>WAAE01023184.1:0-50360 GCA_013400495.1 Nicator chloris
GAAATTACTCCAGAGAATTTTTTTCCCACAACTCTTAAAATATACACCAGGACTAAATAAGCAATCATAGATTCACTTGAAGACTTGAGCTGTGAAATTGCATCTCAAGCAATTAAGAATTCTTTGTACTATGACAAGTAATACATACTAAACTTGTTACCCAGAACGAGCCAAATGAGATCTTCCAATATAATAGTAACTTTTTATCTTTTTAGTGAAATCAATACCTGTAATTTTAACTTTCCAGATTTTCTGAATTTCCTCTTGAGAGCGTGTACAGCCAATATGGTCCTACATCCTTTCAATTTATATCTCTTCTTTCTGCTACTCTTGAATCATAACGTTGTTCTCCAGCCAGTCTTCTGCATCCATTTCATTTGAACTTAGTCTTAGCTTTCTGAATCAGGCTGCTATTCTTTTAACACATCCATAATCAGGTACACCAATTAGCTAATTTCTGTTCAGATTAATTTCTTTTTCCAACATTTTAGAATTGTTTCATCAATCAAGATTTTATTCTGCGTTGTTTTGGGTTTTCTTTTCCTCCCATGGAGACTGCTTTCAATTGCCCTTTGTGTTTGAAGGGAATTTTTCAATTTCCATTGATAAACACCCAATACCTTAGTATTTCTTGCTTGTAAATGTTTTTCTAGTTAATCCTGAAACATGGCAAACGACAAGCAGGGATGTTTTAGTTTACCATCTACCCACTATTCCATGTCACATATGGGGGTTAAGTGCATCCATATGATATGGAAATACATGCTTTATATATGTTTGTGCTTTATATAAAGATACATACCCATATGTTTAAATGCACAAATACACAAGATGGTTTGAGTGAATGTTTTAATGAAACATAGAGATTATTTTTAATATTTTCTTGTCCTCTTTGTTTTTGTACATTGCAGTTATACTTGAACCATATTGTTTCCTAAACAAAGAATAAGAAAGTTCTCACTCTAAATGGCATTTGTGAAGTTGGTTTCTTCAGAATGGCCCAAAGGCAATATTATCTGCTTGTACCTATTTAGTCCTCCCATCCCTCCGAATCATGTCCCAGAACACAGGGTTTTTTAGTAGGAGGCAAGTTTTAAATAAGAGCTCTTTAAAAAGATTGTTATGTTGTTGTGACAGGTAGAAAAAAGTAAATGAGCTATTGGATGTCACAGAACTGTAGAATCACCAGATTGTTTAGAGCTTCAATCTGACTGATAGCACTGCACTGGAAGATGCAGCTGTAGAAATCAAAATGCACATCTGAACGACGCTGAGTCATTACTCATGTTTGAGAATATAATGTCTGCTGATTTGCATTTGCTTTGCTGTACCTTATTTTGGAATTTTAAAATGGCTTTTAAATTCTTAGAATATTAGACCTTTATATGGGTCAAGAGTAAAAGAGTTACAGGAGGTGCAGCAAAAAAAAATTTTAAACTGTAGATATACTTTGTTATTTTTGGCATAAATTAATGACAGTGTGGTGGTAATTAGAGGGAAAGTCTAGTATCAACTAGTTATTACATATTTATTTGACACTTTTGTCTACTTATTTTCCTTTGAAGTGTATCTGACACTGGGCACTGTCAGGATAAAGGAGTAGGAGTCCTGTTGGTCTTAGATAAGTTATCAACTCCTAGTTTTCATCTAATTTTCTTTAGAAAAGACAGAAGTGCCTAATATAGTAAACACAATTATTCCAGAGCACTTAATGGAAGGCTAACAAAATAGATAACTTGACAAGCTTATAAAAGCCATATAAATACAGCAAAGTATGTAAACTGCAATGTTTTTCATTAGAAAGTAATAGAAATGCAAATTTATTTCATAGAAGGCACTCAAAATAGGGGGTTTTTTTCCTGCAAAACTGTTTTCTTATTGTGAGACAGCAGTGTGGTGATGCCCCAAGAAACAACAGGGACCTTGCTTAGTTCTGAGAAAATAGGGATTTTCCCAGGACCAAACCAGCACAGGCTCTTACGCAGCTCTGTTGTTTCTAGTAAAAGCTGTTTAGTACTTTGACTATCTTCCAGGCAAATTTCCAGGACTAAACCAGAAAAGATTTGCTAGATCTATTTCACATAGGCCTTCTCTTCACGAACACACCCACTAGCTCTCAAACTTGAATTCCATTTTTAAGTATACTGCAATCTGCTACAGTGGGATACCATTTATCTTAACTGGAAGATGAGTTTCAGTTGAGGTAGATACAGGTAGATCCAAGGAAAGTACCTTTTGGAAGTTGAGAATAGATTAAGTGGCTGACGAAGAAGTAAAAACATAATCTCTTGGATTGCTGTTGGATTCTGACTTCAATTATTTTCTGCAGCTGTGAGTTCTTCTGGTGCTCCTATGAAATGAGATGAATAGCTGTACAGATAAACTCCTAGACTATCAGTGAATGTGGTTTATTGTTTGAGGGCTAACATTGTCTCGTAGAGGCAAATGCAAGAACTAAACTGGACAGTGAATAGCTTTATAGTCCCACTCTTCTCCTTGGCAGTTGGGCCTTGTGTTTCAGAATCTAACTGCTTAAAATAAATTTTATCTAGATCCTTCTATAATACCCTGTCAAACACAAATAAATATAAAAATAATATATATTAATGGCAAATACACAAAGGCCAATGGATCCTTGTGCCCTGGGGATAGCTTGCACTGTGCTGATACAGAATTTGGTGAAGGGCCCAGCTCAATGCCAAAGATGGTGTAGAGAGAGGTTAGCTGACTAATTCAGCCTCACACCTCTCCTGATCCAGGAATTTTGGTTCTGTTCACATGACTGACCCCATTGTAAAGAACAGACATACCGTGAGTCTTCATGGCAGGATCAAACAAGAGTACTGAGAGTTATGAATTGTGTCGACTTGTAGCAAAGCATTAGAACCTTCTCTGAGGTAAAGTGGCCCCTAACAACTGTCAAAATTATAAACTACTTCATTGTCAATTAAAGGGCACGAGAAAGGAACAGAAAAACACACTCTAACATCTGCATGGTGTCTGGCATCTTGCTTGATCGTAAACCGTGTTATCTTATTTTGGTGTCATTGCTGGAAATAGATTAGATCCTATCTGAAGCATTGTATTGGGACTTTCTGCTTTTTCTGAGCACTATTCAGAACCAGATTTTCCAAATATGACATCTATTTTTCAGGTACAATTTGAGCACTGCTTTTTCTGCAAGCAAATGATAAAATATACAGATATGCATACAAACCTCAGCTGTATGTGCTAACTGAATACAAACTAAGCACAAACAGGCTTTTACAGATGTAAATTCTATCATTTGCTTGTACAAGTGACAGTGATAAACAACCACACACACCAGTGATTTGCATGCACAGAGCTGAAGTTTAGCTTTGAGTGCTTTTTGAGACCTTAAGTGTCATACCCTGTTGACAGCATATTTGACCTGAGAACTTCACCCTTTAAATCAAAACATTTCCTTGCAACTTCAGTTTATTTTCTTTATATCCATTATCATGTCTATTTATTTTTAATCTGTCATCAAAACATCTATCTTTGAATGGTTAGGCTGACTGGTGTCTTTTGCTGAGCTATTGCTAATATGCTGGGAGGCACTGCTGTTTAAGTACATTTGCTTAATTTTGGATCTAATTCTATTCATTTTGTAATGACTGGACATTTTTCCATTGGCTCTTTTAATTGTACCTTCCTTGGGGCAGGGATGTCTTCCATTGTTTGTTTGTGAGTGCACTACCAGTGATGGTGTCCAAGAAATACAAGTAGACAATAACCTATTCTTTCAAGGAACAAAAAGATGTTCTTTTTGATGCATTCATCTTTCATCTCTCTTCAGTTTGCCATTCAGAGTCAGAAAACTGTTTGCAGGGCTTTTAATTTTCATCAGTTTCCTAGGTTTTTGCATCTTTTAGTCTTCTCACTTCCTCATTAATTTGCTTCACTATTGTATTCATTAATACTCACTCCTTCAAATGCCTATTTTAAACTCTACAATTCTGAGAAGAAAAATTAAAAATCATTTCTTCAGGTTGCTTTTTGAAGATATATAATATCCCACTCAGCAAAGGTTTCTTTCAAATATTTATTCTGTGGGGTTTTTTTTTCTCTCTGGCATCCAACAAAAGCAGAAATAATGAAAACATGGCTTTTACAACTGAGGAGACACTGCTAGCTCCAAAGTATAGATATATTGAAACTATTTATGGAGTTTAAAATTATTTTGGAAAGGGAACATTCTGGATTTTGTGTTTCCCCTTCAGAACCATGTCCTTTATTTCACCTTGAAGTTGTAAAACTGGCATCAAAACAGGTTTATTGTAGGCAGAGACAGCAAAGTCACACTCTTTTCTAAATATTCGTTAAAGTGCTGAAGACTATATGTACATTTTAATAAGTACTCTCTGTCTCACTGGATTCAACCAGTTGCAGGTTAAGGCATGGATACAGTGGACAAAACTGGAAAATCCTGTACTCAAGTCCCAGCAGTTGAATAGAAAAGTAATTGATAATGTATATGCTTGTTACCAATTCTTAGCCTTAAGAAGATGTGATGATTTGTGTTCAGTCTTATTTATGCTTAACACTTTGGGATTTTTTTCTCTAAGAAGTTTGATGAGTTTAAATGTATTTCCAATTTTCAGACGGAACAGAGAATGGGGCATATCTCAGCAGGACCAGAGAGCCAGCATAAGTTGAAAGAAGTAGTCAAATTCAGCAGTATGCATTAATTTAAGAATTAAAAGCAGAAATGCTTTAAGAAAGTGGGTTTGTGCATATTGTTTACATAGATACTACCAAATGGATTACTCATCTATTTTCATCATCAAAAAAATTCTCCAGACTTCATTTTGACAGTTTTAAACAAAACCCATCAAAACTGTATATGTATTTGAATATGTATATATGCAGTCTGCTATGAAAAAAAATAAGATGCTATTAGCACATTGAGTCCTTATGCTTCACCCTACTACAAGAGACAGAAGCTATGAAAAGAGATTGGGAAAGGAAAAAAAAACAAACAAGAAAAAAGGGATTGCTGGAGTTAAACACATAATTGTTCTGGGCTTCCTCCTTATGCCATGGCATGCTCATGCTCTGATGATGTTTCCCTACGATTCCACTGTGAATATCAGATATAAAGGCACATAGGAACACTCCATAGCATGGAAGATCAGAGAGGAATTGATGCTCCTACCACCTCTGCTAGTTCCTCCACAAATCCTAGTTCCTCCTGCACTTTACACAGCAGGGCTGTGTGTGGCTTTCAGATCAGCTGCTGAAGCAGCAATGCTGAAGGGCTTAGCCTACACATCATCTTGCCTTCATCTCTCTCTGTTAGTGTGACTCCAAACTTCAGTTCTTGCACACCAACCCTTGGCTGCCAGTGGAGATGTTGTATCCTTTGCAGAACATTCTCATGCCATTGTCTGCTTCTGTAAGTTTCTTCCCCAATAATGAAGATTTAGCATCCACTAAGAAATTATCTAGACAAATTCCTTTTCTGTTGTTTTAAATCAGCTCGTTTTTGTTTGTTTCTAAAAATTATTATAGTGACAAATTACTTTTTCTCTGAATTTCTAGCTTAAGCAAACTCAGTATAGATATTCCTTTCCCAAGTACTGAAAACTATGTCAAACTTTTCAATTTGACAGAGATTCAGACTTACCACAGGAACTGAGAAGACTGCAGCATCACCCAGTGAAATATAGATGTTTTCAGTGGGTGAAACAAATATGGCTTTGCTGCCCACTTATTTCCCTCAGAGCTTCATTTCTTCACTTTGAATCTCCCAGGTTAGGCCTTTCCTCCCACCTAGTGATGTCCTGACTAGCCATGAGTCCAGGCCAACTCTCAGAAAAGTCAGCAGAAATAGCTGCTTCTTTTTCAACTTCACGTAACAATTTTGAGGTGAATAAAGCCTTCCACACAAAAAGAACAGATGCTTGTGTGCTCAAATCATGATGCTGCTATGGGAAGTCCCCAGGTTACCAAATGTTTGCTTACCTGTAGTAAAGCACCTAAGAGTGCAGAAGCAGAGATCGATGAGTGGGAAAATGACTCATTGGATATTTGTATTAGCCACTTTGAAAGGTATAGTATGGAGGGAATTATCAATAAAGTCAGAGCCTTCATGAGAAAGCAACTCTGTTTGCAACTCTTAAGTGAGAAATGAAATTGCCTAGAATGCAAGTTGACAGATAAGACTGTTGAGTGAGGCCCCAAGGAGCTTGTGTTGACAACAGGAAACCTTTTATTTGAATTGTCTAAGGGTGCTAAAAGGTCAAAATTATTCAAATGCTGAGTACAGCAGATAGAGGAATACTGAAACAAGAGATTTGTGAGGCAGCAGAAAGTAAAACGCTCTGATAACTACGTTATTATAAAGATTGCATAAGTCTTGCTAACTTTTAATAGCCACTTTTGTACACTTTACATGCAACATCTTCAGTTCATCTACATTAATGTAAATGCAAATGTGCTTGAGAAAGACCCGAAAATATCTTTGAACATTAAATCTTCTGTAAGTAAATATCAATAAATGTTTTATTTCATTTCTGAGCAGTTATCCTAACTACTCATAAGAAGAAGTGGCAAATGGCTAAGTGAAACAAACGACCAAAAGAAGAGATGGTGGAAAGGGCATAAATGTTCTTTTTAATCTGCTGCTGAACTACTCTATGATCTTAGGCAACTCTTTTAATTTGTGCATGTCTTCCCACCATTTCTAGCCTTATTAATTAGGACTACATAGAATCTCCCTGCCATGTTGGTTGCACAGTATGTTTTACTGTCATCTGATCATAACCAAGAAAAACAAGATTAAAATTGCACTGGATTCTAGAAGAAGAAGTCTTTGACTCTTTCCGTCAAATTGTTCCAATTCTTGGCCGGCAATTAAATTCATATTGTCATCACTCCCTGTGTTTAATTTTTTGAGCTATGAAGAATTTACTTGGTCATGAAAGGTCTTCCTTTTGCTTTTTGAACATCAGTGTCGCTGGAGTATATTTAGTTACCTACACCCATTTTACAGTACAACACACAACTGCAAAATACGCAGGAGCATGGAGTGTGTGTTTATGAGCCGTAGTATTGACTTCACCAGCAATATTTTAATGCTGTTTCTCTTGGAAAATGAACAATAGATCTGGGCTCAGAAATCCTTAATGTATGTTGTGTATGGTAATAGATAGTCCATATTCAGTAATGCACTTTATTATTCTATATAGAAGCTAAAATATATGCTGTTTTACCACAGGGCACATAAGTGAAAGATCTATGCTAACTTTTTCAGTCTGTCAGCACATCTGAAAAGCATTCAACACAATGTTCTTTTCTTAGGAACTCAGCCTTTGTGGTGTGGATTGGCTTGCCCTCTAGTGAGACTCCCTGCTTTCTGCTTCTCAAATACATGCTCTTCCAAGACTCTTGCCACGTGGTAAAACGCTCTGGTTCACCATTCTTCCACCTTAGCTCCAAATACCATTCTGTGTTTTTAGCTCAATGTATGTACCAAATAAGTTGAAGGTTCCAAAACCTTTTCATTAGGCAACACCGACAAACTGTTCAGTTTTGTGGCTCATTGTATTATCATGGTCTGTAGTCCCATTCTTCAGAAGTACCACTGAAGAGACTGGAAGGAGGTCATGCTTTGAATCTCCCCAGGCTGTTGATGCAGATCATGTTTTCCTGTCCAATCTGTTAGTGTTTCTAGGTTTGTAGTTACTGTTTCTAGTAACTACACTAGTTTCACCTCTCAAAAGAAAGATGTGCTTGGCCTGGAGATCCTTATTCTCTCTCTGAGATGTGCAATTAGCCTAAAAATATATATATTTGCCTTAGCCTAAAAAAATCTATATTCTACTTAGGGTTCTCTTGAAATCCTTTGAATAGCAGCAATCCGGTTTGTGCAGAGAACAACTGAGAGCACGCTGTTATGATGAATTGTTTTTAATAATTTTGTTTTTGCAATAGGGTTGTAAATCTCTTGCAGCACAAAAGGAAAGATAGTGTAAAAAAAGAGAAAGAAAAGAAAAGAAAGTTTGAAATTCAGCAGTTGTATGCAAAACTTTGTACTGACTTTCATGTAGTCTAGGGCCTGCCATTTCTTCTTATGTATGATCATGTTCACTTAAACTATCTCAGAACTTCCTTTTGGTTTTGGGGGTTAAACTCTCCAGGATTAGGAGCACAGCTTTCTGAGTCCAGGCCCCCACCTTTGGAATTAGTTTTCCTTGGTTCTCTGCCAATGTCCAGCTCCAGTAATCTTCAGTGCACATGGACAAATATTTGTATTTGGGTAAGTTTTTCTGTATTTTTAGGTGGTTTGCTTTTGCTTTGAATTTTACTTTACAGTCCTCGAGATGGTAGATTGGGAATTGCTATTTTCTAACAGGATTATTTAGTATTACCCATCATTGGAAGTTTTCTATGTAATTTATCAGTTGTTTTTATAAATGTGCATTGTAGTGCCTGAATGAACAATATATTTATTTTCACTTTTATTTTGCCGTTTTCCAACTGTGATACTGGGAGTACTTTGACTGAAAAGCTCTAGACAGAAGTTTGTTCCTTGCATGCTTGCTTCTCTGTGGAAGGAAGGGGTGACTGTGCAGGTGGACAGACAGTGGGATGGCTTATCAGCTGTGTGGGCTAACTGCTTCGTTCTGGGAAATTCTGCTGTCACGTCCACCTGGGTACATGTTCTGCAGCCATTGTGGCTGTGCAACACTCCCCTCCAAAGTGCCTGTCTGCAGTTACTACTGCCTTTTTGCTTATGAGATCAAAACTGCAAGTGTCCAGAAGGTTTAAGGCTTCCTACCCCAAAATGTAGTCTTTCAATAAAGTCTATTGCAATGATTACAAATGGATGATTGTAAGTAAAGTATTTGATTATAAAAGTTAATATATATGGCTTGATTGTCTAATTATTTACCTCAATTTTAAACATTTACGCTGGTAATTGCGATAGAAAGGCTCTTCATTTGCACCAATTTGAGAAAACAGCAGGGACTGTAAATACTTGATATGCTTTGAGAATAGTACAAAAGGATCTTTAGAGATGTGTATTTTAAAAATACAGCTTTGGTGTGACAAAGACTTTTTATCTCTATTGCAAGATTAGCTCTTGCCCTTTGTCTGAATATATTGTAGCAAAAAGAACTGTTCAGGTTCCCACAGTAAAAATACTGTTGGGGATAACACAACCAGGAATAAAAGGGTATCATGAAAGTACCTGATAGTCACCCGCTTCCCCAGATATCCTGGGACAGGTTCTCTCTTGGTGTAAAACAGACGAGCTCCTGAGGATGTGGCCCAGTATCTCTGCAGAGCGGGTAGTTGCTGCTGGAGAGGTCAGTACATGCATCAGCTAGACGACGTATATATCAGATCTTTACACTGCAGGCTCTTAGGAGATGTTTCCAACTAACTTCCAGAGCAGCTGCTCCTCAGGACAATGTGGTGTTATATTTAGAAGTGCAGACTGGTCACCTGATGGTGTCCTGATTTAAGAACGAGCAGGTCTGTGCTCACCATTAATCTCTTTGAAATGAGAAGGGGAATAGCTGAAGAGTTGGCTTGGCTCTTGCACCACCAAGGAAATTCTTGTTTTGGTATAAACCACTCTTAATGAGATTGCATTTTTCCCTTTCATGTCTAACTTCAGTCTGAGAAGGAAGATAACACAAAGAATAAAACAGTCGAGAGTGCACTGCGGTCACAACTGATTTAGCAGCTTACACGAGATTTTTTTTTCTTTTCTCTTCTGTCTGTGTTGATAAAATCGGAGAGCCGGTGGCTAGCACTGATTTAGATTTCCAGCCTGGATTTGTTCTTGTTTTTCTCCTTACTTCAGTTCTCCTTGTGCAGTGCTGCGTGGCGCTGGCAGCCTGAGAGAGAGGGAGCTCCAGTCACACGCATAGACTCAGACCGCTGAGAGGAGATTAACATCAAGGAGCCCACATTTGCAATAGCGGGTGGTGCTGGGGGGAGAGGCGAGGGGAAAATAAAATAAAAGCAACAATCGGGTAAATGCTCGTCTCTTCTCGCCACCAGCACCTTGCACAGGTCTGAAATCTCTTGTTTTGCTTTGCTGTATTGCGCTTGTCTGGGCTGTGGAGAGGGGAGGGGGAGGGGAAGAAGGGGGAGGTTTAACTTTTACTTGACATTACCGGGTTATTGTCACTTCCCCCGTGTTAAACCCCGGTGGTTTCCCCTTGCCCCCACCCCCTCCCCGGGCTCGGCTCCCTCCAGTTAACTTTGTTCAAAGGGCTGCAGCCGAGAGGGCTTGTCCGGGCCTGGGACACAGATAGCGTAAAGTAAATAACCACCACAATTGGGCTGGGGCCGGGAGTTGATCTTCGTGGCGAGATCTGCTTACTTAGCGTTTGCTGTTTCGGGGCGATTGAAGGCCGCCGTGCCAAGGACGCGCACACACACACATACACACACACACACACACAGAGTCACTCTTACACACGCACGCTGGATACAAAAGTCTGGAGGATCTAAGGGAGAATTGCAGCCGCCGGATCGGTGCAGCAGCCGCGGCCAGAGCCATGCGTGTCACGGCCTCCTGAGGGGGGAAAAGGAAGGAAGGGAGGAAGGAGGAAAAAAAAAAGAGAAAGAAGGAAGGAAAAAAGAAAAGAGGGAGAAAGGAAAACAGAAGAAAGACGCGGGGTGGTGGAAAGTGTTTGCCTGCTTTTGTCTCGCAATACAGTGAACTGGAAGATGGAGATGGATGTTAAGGGAGTTTCTCCGTGCCCGGAGCCCATCCCCCCGGCGGCGGGGTCTGGCGGCTGCCCGCACCAGCGCCCGCACCACCGCGATGGGCAGCCCGCGGAGCCGGCCCCCGCCGCCGACAGCGGCCACCCGGAGCGGAGGCACGGCAGTGAGAAAGAGGACAAAAAGGTAGGTCCGCTCCGCCGCCGGCCGGCCGGCGCCGCGCCCGCTGGAGGGGCCGGCTGCCCGGGGCCGCGCTCGGCGNGGGAGGCGGGGGGCCGGCGGCGGAGGTTGTCTGAGGACACGGGGGTGGCGGGGCGGGCAGCGCGGGGCCGCCGCCGCCGGGCCCGGGGCGCCGGGCATTGTTCCGCCCGCCCGCCCGGCGGGAGCGGCCCAGGTGCCGCCGCCAAAGTTTAACCTCACTTCGAGGGGCCGCGGCCGGTGGGGCCGCCGCTCCCCTTCCCTCCCCGCTCCTCGCCTCGACTTCCAGCCGGCGGCGAGGGGCGAGTCACTTGGGGGAAGGAGCCCGGGCTCTGTGTCCCTCCAGCCCTGCTGTGTCATTGCGGACCGGGGGACGGCTGCTCGCTGCCGAGTGAGAACCTGCGGGTGACGGAGTTGAGCGAGAAATGGGTCAGATCGCACCCTTTGGTGCGAATGTGTCTGCTGCTGGGAGAATCAGAAAGTAGGGAGGATGGGATGGAAAAGGTTGCCATTAAGATAATGTCAGCGGAGTGCATTGATCAGTGCTTTTGTCTGTGGGCACTGTCTTCATTTCCATTCATTTTTCTCGGCATGGGTTTGCTAAACTGAAGCCGATGAATTCTGCTGTGTCTGTAGGTCTGTGACAGGCAGAGACTGATAAATGTATAAGTTTCATCGTAATTCGGTGATGGTTACAAGGTGCGATTCGTGTGTGCTAGACTGTAAAACACATCCGTTTATATTTTATTGAAATCCGAGTAATTCTCTGAATGCACAGATACTCCCAAACAGATTATAATCCTAGAGTAATGTAAAAAAGAAATGTTGGCATGTACTGGATTTGTGCTGTGTTTCTTCAACTAGTTTTACTATAGTTCGGTTTTGTTAAAAAGGTGTAAGAGAACAGTAACACAATGAAGGAATGTAAGCGAGCAATGCAATAAATCAATGCAACAATTATGTCACACCACATATTTGCATGACTAGAGCTCCAGTTGTCATGAGAAAGAGAAGGTATTTTTTAAAAATTGTATTTTTAAATGTAGACTCCGAGTTTTCAGCATTTGCCTCCTACACTTTTAGGTTTGTTACTGTGTGGTAAAATCTGTGCTATTGTTTTAATTAAAAGAGGGTATCGACACCGGATCATTTAAACAGGGCCTGTACAGTTAAAGAGGGTGGATGCAAGGGCTTTATTTTTAAAACGGTAACTGGTGGTTTGCATATTGTGATAGATGAACACAAATTTCATCTTCTTTGAGTTTATGAATATTTAATTCTGTCGTGACTGCCTGTTACTGTACCTAGCTGAATGACTTGTGTGTGTGTGATTGTTTCTAGGATCCCTTTCAGTGCACTGTGCTACTTACTAAACTTAAAATTATTTTATTTCAAAATAATTAAAATGTAGAGCCAAGGTTGCCATTTACACATGACTTTGTTTTGCCACTGCCTCGAGAATTTTAAAACCCTGCCATCAGCAGAAATCCATGCTCAATAATTGCTTTCTGATGTGCCACACAGTCTGTGTAATGTTTTACCAATCATGGACATGAGGAAGGCCTGTGTGACTCAAGGTGAATGAACACCAAAGAAGGCCTGATTCTCAGCTAATTAATGTGTTTAGATGACTGAGGATTGCACTATTTTATTCTGTATCTGCCAGCATTTTCTAGACATGGAAACAAAAGCACTACCTTTTTTTTTTTTTTTTTTTGGTTTCTTGGGTTTTTTTGTTCTATCTATAGCCATGCTAAAGTACTGTGATATATTCCTCTTTTTTAATTCCACTATTAGCTTTTCCAAGTTTGCAATTGCCAAGGTTGTTGCAATGACTAGCTTGTATTTTTGGGATGTGCTGTGATATTTCAAACCTCCCTAAATGTATGTATCTTTTCTGGATGCTGTCCCAGGACAACCAGTACTTCTTATTAGTGCAGAACTATTTCAGATATCTGGTAAAGTACTGGCAACAGAAATATGATGAGAATGGGAAAAGCCATTGGAGCGATAGTAAAATCCAACACTATTGTGAAAAAGACCCAAGTCAGCTACAAAACTAAACTCAAGCATTTCTGGAAACATTATCTAAGAACTTTCTAAATTGATCGAAATAACTGTACCATTGCTCTTTTGGCCCTTATACAAACTTCTGTGGCACACTGATACATCCTAGAAGTGTAAGCACTCTACGTGGACATTGCAAAGGACATTAGAACCTGGATTCCTGACAATGTATAATTACGACTAACTAAATATTAAGATCTTGCAATATCTCATGATTTCACTGTCAGATTTGCTTTCTGGGATCGTGCTTCAATTATAAAAAAATTTTATATTTAATCATTGAGCTCCATTTCTGGTGAGCATAAAAAAGAGTTTTACTTCCATCTAAATGGAGCTGGGTCAAATTCATGTCTTAATAAAAGAATTTTTTGTCACTGCCTCCAAAAGGAACATTGCTGAATTAACCAAAGCAAGTATTTTCCTAAGTCTATGGAATTTCAGTAGAAGATACTATCATAGTCTCACTTATATGGATAATGAAGTTGTTTTTTTTCCCTGATGTATATTAGTTTTTTTTAATTTGTTGTTGAGCTTCAACAAAATTTTGAAATGTGTGTAACTTGAAATATATCCCACTGTCTTCAGCTGGGATGCTGACATGTCGAAGTGTGTGCTTAAGTGCTTTGTTGGAGGAAGACCTAGGTTTCTTCTCATATATTTTTCTGTTGAAGCCATCTCTGACTGATGTATGATAATAGAAATTATAAGATTGACTTTATAATTTATTAAGTATACAGTACTTGGTGCTTTAAAGCCTAGTTGTCATTTGGGTGGGAGAAAATGAAGCACAAATAGTAGAATGCAAGATTTAGAAAGCTAATAGGCTGACTCTATATGGACACTATTTTTTTCTCTTAAAGCAAAACACATCAGAAAATATTTTTTCAACACTCCTACAATGTTTTCTGTTATTTTAGTTAAAAGCATATAGGTCTAATCCTATATACAGAAGCATGTTGACATTCTCCAGTATGGCAAAGTGAGTGACTGAGAGAGAGAACAACCTGCAATCCTGGCTGTTCGTTCCTGGCTGGAGGTGCAGCTGGTGCCTGTGACAGGTTGTGTGGGTGGGTGGATTGTCACACCATCTTGCCACTCCATGACTCGGTGCGAAGGGATCCAGGCCCCTAAATTGTACCAAGGATTCTTTGCAGCTTATCTTGGAATGATTGCATCTTTACAAGGATCAACGTATGGAGCACTCAGGGAGTAGAAGGCAGCTTTGCAATTCCTTTGCAGACTGGTGACTGTGAGTGAGGTTTATTGCAGCTCACAGCTCAGGATGGGTAGAGTTTTCCCAAATGTGGTACCCTAGAGTCCTGTGTTAGTATTTTCAAGCCTTCAGCTACAGCCAGTCTATTACTGTGCTTCCATTTTCCAAAGCCCCCAAGTTCTCCAAAAGTTGGTCTGGAATATGGATTTGGTAATGTAACATTTCTTATCGAGGAGGACTTCTGCATCTCTGTGGTATGCACAAATCATTTAGCACAAATGATCTACAAGCACACCCAGAGCTTTCACTTCATCCCTACATTCCAGATATAAAACCATCTGTGAAATAGCTCCAAAGTGAAGAATTTTCTGTGTATTTACATGGAAAAGAGCACACCGAGGTTATAGCAAAACCAAGCTTATGTGGCTGGGTACATTGTATTCTGGTTCACAGTCAATTTGCCAGTGTTTGATGCAAGAGTTTTGAGGTGTGTTGTGGGCTTTTTTGTATGTTATTTCCCAGGCTGCTCACCTGTGATAGTGCTGTGTGATAATGGCACCCAAGTGTGAGCTTCTAGAGGGGAAAAGCTGAGTGCTTTTGCTAAAGGCACTTAGTATTAACTTGGGAATTCTGTTCTGCTGTACACACGATCTGATCGTCAGTCTCTGAAGCCTTCTGCTTGGGTATTTACAAGAATTGTGCTATCACCTATACAGTGCTTATTCACTCATCCTCCACAAGCAATAGGTCAGGAATAGTGGAAGACACTTCAGGGGAATTCTTTTTTAATAGTTTCTCTTATGTATTTAGTTTTGTTTGATTTGGAAAGCCAAATGTTACTATGTGTTTACATTTAGAGAGAGAAGGCTCAAGAAATGCAGTTTATGCTTGAAGCAGATGGTGGGGATTCTTTCAGGGGGTAGATCACTCCAGTCTCAGATCAGATGTGCGTATCTTACCGTAGGCAGTTCCACTGTGAACAGAAGAGGAGTTGTCAACCACTGTCTTGTTTCCTGGAGATTTGATTGCGTTTTCTTTTGCCAGATCATCTCGGTCTGCCCCATTGAGCAATCAGAAGTTAAAAACCAAAAGCTGCAACTGAAATCAGTAATGGATATGAGGAACCGGTATGGGCTCTGTGGGATGAAGAAAGCAGAAATAGACAACAGTACTGGTGGCTGATGGTAGCAGCTTCTCCTGATAATAGTGTAAAATGCACCTTGTATTAGTTGGAGTTTCCAAGTACTGAAGGCTTTGTGCCAAGTGTATCATGGGCTGTGGTTCTGCCAAGATGTAATGCAGGTATGAATAGTCAAGGTCAGGCCATTGTCTTCATAGATGGACAAATTCTTCACCACACAGACATGGCAGAAAATTATTCTTGTGGCTGTTGCTATTCTGAGAGTTTGATGTCAGACAGAAATTCAAGTATGCTTGAAGTGAAGGCAGAGCTGGAGAATAATGTGTCTTTGTCTAAATCATTGCTAAGAAGATTTCAGAAATCATTCCTCAGCCCAGTAACATCGTCTGTCTTTTTCAGATCCACTCTTAAGCACCTGTTCTTCATTCTTAAGCTGTTCCTATCTGTGCTGTGGGCCATCATGATATTGGTATTGATCTGCATAGTTCAGTTTCTTCCTGATGAAGTGGTCTGAAAAAAAGTCAGCACCCTGTTCTTCCAGAGTTCCCAGAGCTTGGTGACTGCCTGGGGGGTGAGCCTGACCCAAAGCCACAGACCCAGGACATTCTGAGTCCCTCATTCAGATATTTATCCTGCACATTCCCAGATCACAGCTCTGGGGCAGGATAACTCATGACAGTATGGGGAGACTCCTGGACACGTGTTCCTGGAATGGCTGCCCAAAGCCAGAGCGCCTGGCAGGTGCCTCTGGAAGGGAAGTTTTAGTCCTTTGTATTGCTGATGTGGGCAGCAAAGCTATTAATCCTGTCATTAACCTGTTTTGATGAGCAAGACTCAAGAGCCATCTGCTTTGAGGAAACTAAGTAAGAAATTCAGATAAAAAGAAAATCAAAAAGAGGAAATTCACTATGAACTGAAACCTTGCTTTGCAGGCAGGTCTACTTCTGCATTTTGATGCATTTCATGTACTCTGCCTCACTCTTCTATTGCTTTCTAGTGAGAGAATGAATCCTTAGATGAACCTAGGATTGTGCCTCTGTTACAAAATTAAGCAGATGAGAAGAAGAAAGAGAGAAACTGTTAGTATCTGAAGGCAAGAATAACAAACTCATGTTCTATTAGACGTCAGAGAATCCAAAAGGAGACAAGATCTTGGGAACCAGACCTCATCATTTTCGTATCTCCAAAATTAATTTTTGTCTCGTATTCTGGGAATTCCTTTTACTGCTTGACCAGCAGGTCAAGGGAGATGATTCTCCCCCTCTGCTCCACTCTTGTGCTTTCCACCTGGAGCACTGTATCCAGCTCTGGTACCCCAGCATAAGGAGGACATGGAGCTGCTGGGGTGGGTCCAGAGGAGGCCACAAAGATGGTCAGAGGGATGGAGCACCTCTCCAATGGAGACAGGCAGAGGGAGGTGGGACTGTTCAGCCTGGAGAAGAGAAAGCTCTGGAGATCCTACAGCAGCATTCCACTATGTAAAGGGGGCCTGCAGGAGAACTGGAGAGGGACATTTTACAAGGGCATGGAATGATAGGACAAGGGAAAAGGCTTTAAACTGGAAGAGATAATTCTTAATTAGGCATTAGAAATGAATTCTTCACTCTGTGGGTGGTGAGGCACCTGGAGGAGGTTGCCCAGAGAAGTTGTGGATGCCCCATGCCTGGTTGGATGGGGTTTTAAGCAACGTAGTATAGTGGAAAGTGTCCCTACCCATGGCAAGGGGTTTGGAACTAGAGACTAAAGGTCCCTTCCAACACAAACCACTTTAAGATTCTATGATTCTATGATATGGGAAAAAAATCTTACCTTAAGTAGATGTCAACAGTAGGACAACATTATTCTTATACTAAATACAAAACACAGCACTGTACCAGCTGCTGAGAAGAAAATTAACTGTATCGCAGAATCTGGAATGTGGAGAATGTGGATTTTATGTTAAAGCATAAAGTTGGAGACTGAGGAATTGACTTCTGTGATTTGCTTGTGTCTGTGTTAAAACAACACACATGATAGTGCATGTGAATGATTCTTCAAAATTTTACCCAATACTGAGATTTCTGAAAGAATATGCTATTCAAAATAGTTGTCCTCTCAAATAAATTGCATGAGAAATGTTTTGATGAAATTTACCAGTCTTACAGCTGTTTAAAGTTTTCATCCAACTGATCAATAAGTGGGTGAAGCTTGAAAGGGTGATCACACTCTGACTGGTTCCTGGGGCAAAGAGGGGTATTCATTGTAACAGAGAGATTTCATGAAAAGTAAATACTGCTTAGAGTTAATACAAAGTGAAATTAAGTGCATATGTAGTTGATTAGGTAACAAATCCAGGGACATAAACAATAAACATCATGGGTGGGAGCTGAACAATGCTCTTGAATCATTGGCAACACAACCACAAGTTTTGTATGCAGAAGACACAGAACTGACTCTCTGGCTAAAGGCAATTTTGTCTTGGCTGCAGAAGGGTTGTGAGGGTTCTTACTTGGAAGAAGACACAGCACTGAAAAGGGCTTTGTTACTTCCTCTTGAGCATTTGGGACAGTGCCTTGACTCAGAGGTAGTGGTATGTGTTCATGCCTATGTGCCGAGACTGGAAAGCAGCCCTATTCAGGACTGCATATGACAGCTCAGAGCTTGGCCAGTGCATGCCATATCCTTCCCACTTAAGCAGAGCTTGTTCTCAAAAGCCCAGTATTCACAGGAGCTCCTGGCCAAGAGCTGAGTGCCAGCTTGTAACAAATCTGAGCCTTCAAACAATGGATAATCAATGAAGCTAGAGACGAACAATACCCATGTTGTTGCATGCTATTCCCAGTGTTTTCCTAGATGCTCGCAGTGTTTTTAGACCATCTCTATCTGTGATAAAAAGTTACTGTGTTGTGCTGAATCCTTACGGCACAGCAATTTTTACTAGACTGAGGTTTCAGTTTACTTAATTGCCTGAGCTAAGAGAGACGTATAGTTACTGATGTGTGAAATGGTTCAGTTTTTGTTTGGTTCCATATTTTGTTCTTCTCTGCCTGGCTGTAGCCATGCTGCTCATATAGTGACTGGGATTATTTCCCAGCACCTTGCTCTAGGTAGATTTGTGTACTGACTAGCTGCCAGTAGTAATTGTCCAGCAGCGGGATAAAAAGTTGCAGAGTCTCAGTAGAGTTATTATTTTCTAACATCTTGTCTCTGAAAATACCCAAATAGGAAAGAAAATGGGATTACAGCTGCAAATGGGAAAAGTAGTAACAGGACCACTGATAATAATTTCCATAAAAGTAGGGATCAGATCAGGTTTTAGTGTGATGTTTAAATGTGTAGAAGAAAAAAACAGATCTGAAAGGCAATGCACGTGTTAGTATTCTACAGTAGTTTCTTTCCTTCCTCACTGTCATCCTCACACATCCTTACTGTGGCTCTGAAATTCTCCTCTGCCTATAACAAAAATTTCTGTTTTATTTTAATTCCCAACATTTCATTCTGAGATATAGGGGCAATATTAATTGTTTCAGGAACTCTAGTAACCAGTGCATCTTAACTGAGACAAAACAAGACAACATTTGGCTCATAGTATGGACAAAGATAGTCACGTATAAAATTTGTTAGACAGCCATGATTTACTAGAAAAAGAGCGATTCTTTCATGCCTAATGGCTTCTGCCTTGTGTTTAAATACAGCTGTTATTTTCGTTATATATTATATGAAGACCAATCTCGTTACAGAAGCAGAATAGGAATAGTTTCCTTGGCTGAAAAGCAAGTGTTGGATGAATAAAAATTACAGACTCAAGCCACAAAGCTTGGTTAATGCAGTTAGTGTTCCTGGGCTTCAGAGTTCATTCTGTTGAACACTTTGTCCTATGGTTACAGAGTTTATTGTCTCCAAAAAGCTATTCAACACAAGTTATTCAAAGTGATAATGTGATCAGGAAGTGCAGGGAAAATAGAGGTAATATTCTCCCTTTTAGTTCTAGATCATCTGCAAAGAATTCTGATAACTGATTGGAGAATGAAATTAAAATACTGTGGAAACCATGCCTGTTCCATCAGCACAGAGTCTGTGTTAATTGATTTCAACAAGCATCTCAAGCACCACTAACATCCCTTTTTTGCTATTACCTAGTGATGGTTTCCTCACTGAGGTTATTACCAAGTCTGCACTGATTTTTAGGAGGCCATAGCAGAAAATCTGGTTTTGGATCCAAACTAACATATTCAAGGTCTTTGTGGAAAGGGCATTAAAGGGCTTCTATCTACTAAAGATAATTTTTATGGCTATTATATTTAGTAGCATTTTTGTATTCAACATAGTACAAATAAATAGACATTGTACTTTTCTGTGGATTCAAAAAGAGTACTTTATTGCCTTGAGGTAGTTACTGTGTCAATCAGACATGACACAGGAAGGGTGACTGCAAGTCCTCAGAGATGGGCAGGTGAGCATGATGTGTGGGGGTAGGTTGTAAATAACTTCTGCTCTTCAGGTGAATTAGGAGTGAGAGAGAGTGACTTGGAGGGGCAAAGTGGGAGTAGCTGGAAAGCTAATTGAAAGCAGCAACTTTTGAGTAAGGCTAGAAGAGAAGTTTGTAAGGTTTGTGTTTTGAGGCAAAAGAGCTTTATGAAGTGTGCACTGGGTCCATGTGGAGTTAAGGAAGCACACAGCAGAAAACAGTGTTTGCAAAACGCCTACTGAGGCTTCACAGATGTTATACAGTGCCCCGGTTAGCCTTGTTAACTTTATTGAGTGTGCTTCGAGGACATGCAGACTTTCAAAATATGTGAAAACCACTTTTAATAATTAATTGGCTTACTCTCTCCTACCTATTGTTTCATATCTAATAAAAGGCAACAGCAAGTCATTGACAAAGGAAACAGATACAATAATATTTAGGTTAGTTTGGTTTGAGATATGACAGGCTAAAAAGGATCTCCCCAAAGATCTTGGAACTTAAATAATCCCCATTTTTTGTCCTGTCTTATTTCTCCCATGACTATCATAGGATGTGCTCTTAAAGTAAATTTTCCCTGATCTAGTAAGTGGTTTTGGGAAGATTGGTCCATTTTTAGAGTGCTTCATATGAACTAATTTATAACTGGAAGCATGTTTCAACTTTACTGTATCAGGGACATGCTGAAACTTCCAGGTGATAAAATGACTTTTTCCTTAAGCAGAGGAGCCATCATCCACATTATCATCTACATCCCTACACACGTGGTGTGGCATAGGAAATGACACCTCATTATCAGACGGCTGTTAAGATGGGTACAGGGAAATGGCAAGGTTGCTGGCATGGCCTCAAAGACAATCATCCACAGATGTTCTGTAGTCACTTCAGTGCATGTAGTTAAAGGCTGCCTGTTGTGCGCTTGGGGAAATTTTTGCTTCAGCAGAGAACATTTAAGTTTGGAGGAGGTCATGAATATATTTCCAAAGGGAGAAGGGAGGGGCTGCAAGCTTAGAGGGAAGGAAAGCCATGCAAGATTTTCAAGAGACCAAGAGGAGCAAGGCAGCAACAAAGAGTCAGACTTCATGTGCCTTCCACAGTAGGGAGGTGGCTAATGAGATGTCACATGCTGTTGTGGTCTAAGCAAAGCATAGCCTTATTAGACCTTAAAATGGGATCCAAAGGTGCCACTTCTTGAACTTGTCAAGGGGACACACCCTGTGGAGAAGATAAATAATTGATGGATCAATTCATCCATGGAGAGAGGCCATGTGGAGGTTAGATCATCAGAGGTGATCAAGGTCAATGTGTCTCAGGGAATCTTTACAAGAAGCGTTACACCACAGGACTGTCATGAGATAATCAGCCAGATCAACATCAAAACTGGGATCATTGTGTGCTGGGAAATGCTGCTCAGGGAAGGAAAAAGGCTTGGAGCGCTCTGGTCTGTTCTCTGCTCTGCATGTTCTGCCTGTTGGTAAGATTCAACAACTTTCTCTGTTTAGGCAGTGTTTCACAGTCTCATGCTTTTGCATGCTGCTGCACACAAAACAGTCACTGAGGTCTTCCTAACCGATCAAGTGATGCCGTCACACTTAACTGCTGCTGTTCTAGAGTCAGACTTAGCTCCTCACAGCAGGTTATCTGTTTGGTCACACTATCCTATTGACTGGCATTATTCCTGGTACGCAGAACTATCCATACTGCCCATGTTTGTCTGCAGATTCAAGCAAAGCCCATGGAAAGGTGTCATTCTGCAACACCAGTCTGTATTTCTCAAGTGACTGTGCATGTTACCTATGATCATATCATGACACTTCTTGGTCATACATCCACATCTGATGGTAGTAACTGGAAGAGACTAGAGACAGGAAAGTCAGAAAACCATAGATAACAAAGGCTTATGTATTGTGTACTGTTTGATATTAAGAACTATGAGCAGGAAGACACAGTGACACAACAGTTAACAGGGCTTAAAGCATTACTCTTTTATTTGCTGCTAGAGATTTGCTGACTTGTTTCTCACCTACGCAAGGGAAAATTATAGATGAATCTGTCATAGGCAGAACTTTTGCCATTTTTAAGACACAGGTCAGAGCAGTTACACCTGTTGACACACAGTTCTGTGGTATCAATAGTCTCAGCGTGCAGTGCAGTCCTTGTTTTGTCACATATCTGTGGCAGAGACTGTTACGGCTACCCAGAACACTGTGAGAAGTACAGAAGTTCAGCAGCCAGGGTCAGGGCTTCTGAAAGGTGATGTGGAGATCACTGCAGAGAATTTAAAAGGTGAGCTACCAAGTGAAAAATACAGAAATGCACTGTGCACCAAGCTACTCTGTGCACAAACAGATGTGTGTGTGTTGCGCAGAGTAAAGGCAGAAAATGTTGAGTTCTTCTTTCAACCAACACTTGTTATGTTATTGTGGTGCCTAAAATAATGGGGGAGAAGCATACATACAGCAGTGAGGCAAAAATAATAAAACTCATATTTAAAAGCCAAACCAATGTAAAATGCATAAATGCAACAATAGGACCTAGTGATAAATTTTAAAGGCTAAGTTACAGAAAAGAACAACAAGGCAGATCATCCTTTTCCCTCAGTTAGCAAGAAAGAGGGAATGGGACCTACTTGTTTGGCAGGCCACTGCTTGATCTGTAGATCTGGAGGCACATTCACCATAGGTAAAAGGTTATTCCAGTATCCATTTGTGCAGCTGGTACTGGATGCCAGTGCAATACTGGCCATAGAGAGGGACAAAGTCTTACCTCACATCTGTAGTCTGTTACTATCCTTTCTTCTGATCTCCTTCCAAACCAGTGCCAAGGTGTGCTGGCAGTGATCCTGCAGACTTGGCTACAGAAAACAAAGACCACACCCTTGCCATGAGTATTACTGTACATCTCTGACAACACTTTAGCATCAGCCCAGATGTGTAAGGATCAAAAGGACTAGTAAATTATTAAATTTAAAAAACAGGGTTTGGAAAAGTGCTTCTAATATTTTAACAACATCTTTAAAGCTGAGATCTAATATTTGACTTCATAGTAGGCTAAGGGCAAATTTTGTGTCCTACTAGCAAAGGAATTTCACCACTTTTTCACAGGCATGTTATACTTTACTGACTTAAAATGATTTATGACCAAGTAAAACTTGTTACGAGTAGAAACTATGCAGGAGGGAGTGGAGAAGTACAGATTGTTAAAAAATAATCCAAAGGAAGGTGCATTAGCAGGTTCAGATGGGGTCAGATGTGCATTGTCACTGCTCTAACAGCTTTCATTACCGAATTCTTACCTTTACACATTTAGGAGAATGACATTCTTTAGTATCAATGGGAAATTGAAACCCACTTCTATTCTTCAGAGCTGTAAGAGAATTGTTTTGAGCAGTATAATTTTGGGAGTAATTTTCACATTTGAAGAAAAAGGAAGGAATATGGACAGGTCTTGTTTTCAAATAAATCTGAAGGGATAAAATTTACTAAAATAACAATTTTACTGTGTATGCATAGTCCAAATCTTACTCTGTTCCACACAAAACCCTCTAGAAAGTCCCTTGATGAGATTTTGTTTAGAATTAGGAATTTTCCTTCCTTGTAGCAGGAGGATGCTGTAAATCTTCTACATCATTCCTGTATGATTGTGTGTTGGAAAATGCTTTGATGATTTTCAAATGAAATGGCATCTACAGAGTTTTCAGATGCACTCAAACTTCAAAAGTTGGTACAAATTACCTGACAATTGTCTGAAGTGAATGCAACTATAAATAAAACTGCAGTCTTGCATACTTGCATGATCAGATCTTGGAATTCTGAGGTTTTGAGTGAGAAGCACCATTTCCTTTATGTAATTAAACAGTGCTGCTACAATGAAACTTCTACACTTAAATGTTTGTGTAGCACTAAGTATAGTATTTCAACAGTATAAAATTGCATACCCTTCTGTATCAAAAACAATCTTAGAGCTCAGGAACCAGTGTGCTGGGGATGTGATACTTAGTCTGAATCTAATTTTGGTAATAGATAGTTGATACAAAGTGTTAGTGTAATAACTGAATAGTGGTTTGAGGCACCTTAAAAAGGAAATATATTTTGAGGTGGAAACTGTTGGCTAACTTACATTTTCCAAGGTTGATATATTTAAAGAGGTATTTCATTATAATACAATATTTCAGATTCTAAGTGGTCTTTTTTAGAAGGGATGCGTAACAACGTCAAACGTTGCAGTTGATAGCATAGCCTTAGCCTGCACAACAGATTTATAAGGGTGGAATTCTTTGTCCTCTTGCTGGAGCGTCAATTTGAAGAGTAACACATCTGTAATAGAGTCAGGTTGCTTTTTTACCAGCAGCTGATGGTGACACTCTTAAGAAAGGGCCGAATTCATACCTACAAATAAATTTGTGAACAAAATATGAGCATGCGAGACAACAGTTCAGTCACATTTCACTTCCATTTTTACCTAAATGTGCTAGGGAGTAACTTTCAAGTGTCAGCTCTTTCAGCTGAGTGTCAGCCTTTTAATAATTTGCTGCAGCATGTCAGCCCCCTTAGAATTACCATGTGTTAGCTGCTTACCATGTCGACTGAAAGCATGCGCATTGAGCTGCTCCCCTTTGCCCTACCTGTGTTGCTCCTGGTGACAGCCAGGTGATTCTTTTAGCTGACAATTCAGCCACCATCGGGAACGCCCCAGGTGTATTTGCTGTGGCTGTGCAGAGTCTGGGAAGGTCAGTCAGCCACAGAGCCAGGCAGCGGGAGGAATGAGGCTGGGTGGTGGATGTGCTTGGCAGGCTGGCTAGTGAGCAGGAAGACTTACAGGCCTAATCCCTTCCTTCCTTGTCTGAATATTTAGGCACCAAGGAGACAGTTACACTGTAGGTTGTGTGATCTCCGTGGGAATTTGCTTCTGAGGAGTCCTGGCTATGGAAGTAGGAGAATCTGTTTATCCTAATATCTGCTTGAGTTTTTTGACTAATGCTACCGCTATAGGATGTTATCACCCAGCAGATATGTGACATACTGTAATAACCCTAATTTTCCCTGTCCTCACTGTCAGAAAGAAGAATGACAAAGGGCTTTACTCGTGGCAAACCTTGTGTTAATAATGGTAATGTGCCAGTGTGTATCTACTTTTGGACTGCATCCTGTGGCTGGTTCCTGACTGTGAACCGGAGCTTTTGCTGGCATTTTCCTGTGTATGACGTTCGATTTGGACCTGTACTGAAGAGGGAAACAGTAGTAAGCTAGTAACAGAGTGCCAGATAGTAAGAGGATGACAAGTCTTTTCCAGTCTTGTGTGAATGCTATTGAATGAGCAGTCAGTGTGCTAGGGGCCAGTGAGCCAACAAATATGTTCAGCGTTCCCAGAAAATAGTCTTCAGAATAGTAGGAGGTGTGATTATGAAGGGGAAGCATTTGAAAGCTATAGATAGTGGAGTTAGGCAGGAGAAGTGAGCTGGCAGGAAGGCGTTTGGAAGCAAAATGGGGCTCTGTGTAAACCTTTCCCACAGCAGCTCTGCCCATCCAGCCTGCACATCCCGCTAGCGTGGAGCTGATGGGGGCAGGAGACTGCCAGCACATTTCCTTGTGGGAAAAGAGGAATGAAGGTTATAGGGAAGTGTCAAGGGGACACACACATGGCATGGACACAAAGAAGTCTGAGCAAGGGCCATCTCTGCCAGGACTGCAGCTGTAGCTGTGACCAGGACTGACTGCCTATTTCAGCTGCTTTCGCCAATTCTCTGTGTACGGTGGAAGTGAGTTCTCTAAAGCTGAATTGTCTGACGATTTCTCCTTTTATACTTAGCTGTATTATTTACCAATTTTGAAAATGGTTCAGTAGGGGATAACTAGTGTTCTGAGATCATGATGGGTCTAGTCAGCTTTCCAGAGTACAGCAATTACTGTGTGAATAGAGGTGAACGTGATGGACAAGCCGGGTAGCTGCTCTCTCTAACCTGAACACGAGTTTTCTCGTGTTTATGTGCACACTTCTTCTCTGTGATTAGCCCCAACAGAAATGCCATCACCAGGGTCCTGCTGGCAGCAGCAACTTAATAGGCAAAATGGAGGGGGTTAGGTGTTCTTCTGTCTTTTTCATTAAATAAGGCAAAATACACAATAAGCGAAGTCTAATTTGCATGGAAATGTGTATGCATGTATAATAGATGTGAATGTTAATGTGGGAAATTACTTTCTTTCAACTCAGTGGCCTGTATGTTTGATTTTTAGAATTACTTGCTTCTTTGTAACTTTCTGTAAGTTTCTACTGCAAAAAGTGTATCTAAATTCCTTGAGAAATACTCAAGCACTTGTGGCCTACTAGATAAGGATGTTGTTGTCTTCTGTTGGGAAGGATTTTTTATTAAAATCCATTGGCAGCTTTTCCATAAATTCCTCTTTTCTTCCTCTGTCAAATGTATTATTACAAGGATAACAATGAATGCTGTCATTAAGAAATACCATGCATTTAATAGCCATAATTTAAAACTTTTATTCCATAGGCAAATGTCTCTGTGTGTCTGTATGTGTAAAAGCCAGTTTTCATTGGATTTTGAATGCAGCTAAGTCTTGAAATGAACTAGCAAATATCCTTTGTTTAAACTTAACAAAGATTGTATTTGATATTTTCAGAATTAATTTTTATAGCAGTTTTCATTATATTGCTGTTGTGTTCTGGGTACAATAGGGCAGCTTACTTGCAGCTGAATTAAAATCTGTGGTTTAATAGCACTTTGACTTGCCTAGGCAATAAACTATCTCCCACAAATGGAGGTGCTATCAAGGTAAAACATGTTAAGTTAATTCTGTAACAAATCCCTGTGTTGCTGATGGGAAATATTTTAGAAGAATAACTCCCTGCTATGCGTGGAAGCTTCATGAATATCAGGATAATGGAGATAACACCCTCTAAGGGGTCTGCTGTAATATACCCTTTCCTGAAGCACAGTCTGAATTCTTGGAAGTATTTGTGGATCAGTAACTTGCTGTGGCCTAACTACACTTTCATTTGTTCTGCTTTAACAAAAGGTGTAATTTTAAACTGACTTAGGAATTTGGTGAAAAATCCTGTGTGGATACACTTAATTCAGTTAAACCTAGCTAATATAAATTTAATATGCATGGCTAATTTATAGATACAAGCTAAGCTAACAGAGTAAGTTTTTAACTGTTTACATAAATCAGTTTTTAAACAGACAAGGAAAAACTTTCATATAGTACAAGATTGAGAAGATTGGGACTGTTTACCTTGGAGAGGAAATGAATCAGAAGTGAGATGATAAAAGGTTACAGACAACGAAAGTGTTGGCTTTACAGAACAAGAAATGCTGTTTCTACCATCAGGGAAGAACAAGGAGCATTTGGTGAAGGTTAAAAGTGACAAAGTCAAAAGTAAGTCAGAAGAAATGCTCTGCCATACTGGGAACTCATTGCTGATGGAAGTTGAAGTCACTGGATAACTCTGAGGGCAAGAGTTTAACAAGGTAAACTTAAGGACATGATTTAAGGGTCGATTTGGCAGTGTTAACTGTTGGATTCCATGATCTTAGATGTCTTTTCCAACCTAAATGATTCTACAATTTTATCCAATTACAATGGTAGGGATTAAAAAAAATAAAAAGAATGGTGGAAAAGGTAAATGCCTGTTTGTTTGAAGCAGCTCTGTTACTTATAAGGTCAATTTCCCCCCATATTTAGCTGCTTATGCAATCTCTTGGTTGCAGTATTGTGTCTGGGTAGACCTCCAGTAACAATTTCTTGCTACTGTACAAATTACCACAATTGTGCCCATTTCCTTTCAAAATCTCATCATGTCTACTTATTCCGTAAAAGCCACAACAGACTCTTTTGCAGTCTCATTAGGAATTTGAAGCACTGCATTTCAGTGTTTCTAAAGAGCAAATGCCACAAATTTGTCTCTAAAGGAGACTTTCTCTCCCACATGTGCATAATAGCAAGTACCTTTGTCTGATTACCAGATTATGACATAGGACAGGCTTGGAAAACTTTCAGTGTTGCATGATGCCGCCTTCTAGGGCATGGGAGTGCATCATAGGACAAGGTGGTTTGTTCATGGTTGTAGCTGCTAATCAAATGAACTGGGATGACAGAACTCTCCAGAGGACTCCTGGCTAATATCACAATCTAATGGCTCCTGTATTTTGCCACAGAGAAGCAATGCAGACAGAGCAGGAAAATTAAGATGACCTGTTGTTACCTGCTGCCACACCCTGGTGACTCTAGTCTTTTAGACATATCCTGGCACCTCTTGAACACACTTCCTAGAGCCTAATGGGGACTGTGTTTTGCAGAGCAAACAGAAGAGCCTAGAACCAGGCTTTTGAGTTGGATTTGTGGAGACCATGGGAAAGACTGCAGTGCAGAGTTAACCAGCACTTCTGGATTGGTCCCAGTTCAGCCTGGTGAGCTGTGTGCTACATGGATAAGAGATCTGGAGAGTGACATCTTTTTCACGTGGATTCCAGTCTTTTTGTTGCTTACTGCTCTGCAGCAGACAGTGAGAGTGTTTCTACTGCCTCTTGGCTCTCCTTAATCAGCAGCTGCTGCTTTTTATCTTTGGAAGCAGCCTAATCAACTCCCCTGATAGTTAGCGAGGTTGTTCTGGGACCCAGATGCTACCTGAGTCTTCTGTGTTGCTGGTGCAGACTGCACATTGTGGCAGCCCAAGAATGAGTGCTCTGTGCTATTTCTTTTGTCTCATGTGCTCAGCTAACCCTGCCAGGTTTTTGATCCACACACGAGTTCTCTCACTTTTTGCTGTTTATGATAGAATGAGGTCACAAGTTAGGTCTGAGGCCATTTAATCACTCATTTTGTCTCTATCACTTACCCTCATATCCCACCATCCTTAGTCATGCCTACAGTATCAGTAGACTAATTGTACTATGGTGGAAAGACCTGACATGCAAATCTGCCATTGCTCATTATTGTGGCCTGCTTTGTGCACCAAATATTCTGTCTCTCAAACTATGTACTCCACAGAGTCACAGCCTGGTGACAATGACCCAGTTATACTCAGTCTGAGAAGTTCCCTCTATTTTTCTCCCTTCCCTTTTTTTTTTTTCTTGGTTTAATTTTTTTTTTGTTTGGTATTTTTCTATTTTTCTTCAATAGTGTAAGTGAGGGCTAGGCACTGGACAAGAGAGAGCCAAGATTTACTTTTTGCCTACTACTTTCTTCTCCTCTCCATTTCTTTTAGTCCCTTTTTGTGGATCTCTGAGGATGCAGCTTCAACAGATCCAGCAGACTGGAGGGAGAGTTGATGGGTCAGTGGGGGAGGTGAGCTGCTTAAAAGAATTTTTCAAAAATATTTCCTTAGAAGAATTTCAGATTTGGTCATATTTCAGTAACTCAAAGACAAGTTCTCACAGCCAGATATGGATTCATGGCAAGCTGAACAGGAGCTGTTAGATGAAGATATTCCTTGCAAGAAAGTCTGATACCCTTGCACTTTGGCACTTGATGTGGAGCCAAGCCTTTCAGAACTGTGTAAGTCCCAGCAGTAAATGGTGCTACCTCTTAGGTTCTCAGGAAAAAGCCTAGAGATTACAAAAGGTCAGATAGCTCTGGAGAGGCAACAGAACCAAAAATGTGAAAGCTCTGGTTTCGCAGTCCATGGCAGTGTGGCTGCCACGATGGTGCTCAGCCCTCCTGGAGCCCTGGCCCTGGGAGGTGTGACAGCTGTTTGGAGTAAATGACATATTCCTCAGGCTCGTGCTACTGCTGACATCAATACCAGTTTCCCTCAGGCTCAGAGAAGTGGTGGGGATCACCTCCCTCCCAAAGCAGAAGCCTGCAGACTGTCCCAGCCATATGGTAGTGGCAGCTTTAAAAATTTTACTCCATTTGCTAAAATACTGCTTCAATCTAAAGGAAGATGAAAGCAAATAGAAAGTAATTCCTGGTGAACATGAACTGCTGTCTTCTGGCTGGCTCCAAAGGGGAGCCTGAGAACAGCTTGCCAGCTGCACTGGGGAGCAACTTCTCCCATTAAAGGGATACAGCAATGCATTTCTCTTCCCAGCTGCCATTCAGTGCGGCTCATGTTTATGGCACTTCCTGCTGGAAGCAGAGCTCTCCAGAGGACTCCTGGCTAATAACACAATCTAATGGAAGCACCCCTGTGCTGAGTGGTGCTGAGGATGGAAGCATGAGCCTCACAGCTTGCAATGAAAAGTCAGGCCCTGTAAGTAAAAGCTGTAATGATTCATTTCCTTCGTGGATGGACTGTAGAGAGGCATGTGTAACATACAGTTACAGCTAGGACGACAGTAAAACCAATATAAAACAAAACCGTGCCAGTAAAAGGAACACTAAAAAAAATGTCAGTGAAGAGATAAAGCAAAGGTGATACATGGCTCATTCTACAACCAGGAAGTGTTTGTCAGTCTTTCTCATGGGAAAATCAGGTTATAATTCTGAGACAAGTAACATTAATACTAAAGTAGAGTTTTGTGCCTGTATACAAATACAGGGTTTAGGAGAGTGGTAGCTTTAGAAAAGCTCTTTTCTGATGCTTACCTATGGCTCTTTTTGAAATATTGTTTGCACACTAAAATATAGTGCAAGTAAAAGTCCATGTCTTGTATTTAGATCTAATGTTACAATGACTGTAAAATAACCCATTTAGAATAATATGCAATCCAACTCATTAATATTGTGTTCTAGCTTAAAATTTCTGCTGTACTGAAGTTATTTTTATGTAAATGGTGAAGTTTGGATTGTAAAGTAAACAATTTCCGTTCTGTATTCAGCAATTGAACTATATTTCTTTTTGACACTTTTGTGAAACGCGTTACACAGGATTAGTAAAAAAATCACTCACTGGAGCTTTTCTATTTAATTTCACATGGCTGTGCTAACCGAAAGAGGCACTACTATGTTAGAAATACAATATTTTCTTTGTTTGGAGAGAGGGCTGTTACCTATGATTTGCTTACTTGTGGTTATTGGTTGTTACTGGGAATGCCAACATTTTGGAGCTGAAATCAATAAAGTTGAGATACATTAGGCAGAAAAAAAAATATAAAAGAAAAATGTGTGTTCCTTTGAAAATCATGTTGTAGGTGATAGTATCATTCTTTTAGCTACTGAAATGTAAAGTAGGTAATTGGAAAATGCCTAGCTTTTGTGACTCTCTAGGATACTAATAATCATACTTCTGGAACAAACACTGCATGTCATGGTCTTACCAACTCAGCCTGCTGCTGATGTGGTACTGGTACCATCAAATTTTAGGCTGTACCAAATTTGGTAAGGTGCTGTCACAGTAAATTTAACCCTCATCCATTAGGGAAACAGTCCAGGTGAGAGGTCACTTCCAACATCAAAGTGGCCATTTTAATGCTTTTATTTCCTCTAATTGGAAATGATAATCAATGAGAATCATTTATAAAACTTGTCCAGAGTAGTGATTCTCTACTTAAAATGGCATCTTCTGCCTAAGGCACCGTAATTGCAATCAGGTTGATGCCATATGATCATAATGGGATTCAGAACTTAATGATGTGTATGGTTAACATGTTTGCAGTACTCGGCAAATAGACCTAAGCAGGTTTTTTCTCTGATAGAAACTTCATTGCATTTGACCTTTTGTCATCCAAGGATTTGAGTAAAGTATTCCCCTCTCTGGAATTAGGTGCTTGAGTGAAATATTTCATGGGCCTGCTTAACTATTCATTTGTGGTACAATAGCAATTAATGTCTGTGTAAGTAAACCTTCTGTTTTAAAGGTCAATAATTTTCTATACATGATACAACTCAGAGATCCTGTTACTAAAATAATTGGGAGCTAGGAGTACTGATTTATGAGGGAGGATTAAAAATACTAAAAATCTAAAGATTAGCTAAATGATGACTAGGAAAGGTTGTGATATAAGTCTTCCTCTTGGTGGTTTTGCTTGTATTTTATATTTGGTTGAAGGCTTTTGGCTTTTGTTTCAAAAAAGTCAAAGTAGATGTTCTAGTCACCCTTTCTGGTCTTAAAGACCATACATCCTACTTGCCTACTTTAAAACCTGAGGAGAAATATCTTTTTTCTTTTTGTGGAGAAATATTTAACCCTACAGGCAAACCAACAGGGCCAATTGTGCTGTAAGACTTGAGGATGTAAAGAACTTTTGGGTGGTGATGCAGCTCCAGTATGACAGCTCTGCCACCACGATGTTTTTCCGGGTCAGAGTGGAATCTGTGCCAGGTAGTGTTTGTCCCACACAGAGGATGCTTTGCACTGGTGTCACATCACCACGTTAACAGATCACTCTTTGCTCTGATGGAAAATAGTCCTGGCTCTCCTTTACATCAGTTTCAACTCACCTGCATGGGAGTGACTTTGATTTTACAGCTATAACAGGGGTAGGTTGCATTTCATTAACTTTATGAAGATTATGCTAAGGTGAAAAAAGGTTTGTGTGGCTGAAGCTTTTCTCACTGATGAGGTTGATTCAACAGTAATTCCTCATATGGATCTGTTTTGGATTTGGCTGCTTCTGTTGGCAGCACAATTAGTTCTGTAGCATCTGGAAAATGGCCGTGCATCATACATTCCCATTATAAGAATACTTACTGCAGTATATTATTTATCTGTAGCAGTGCCCACTCTTTAATGGGGCTTTCCAAAATCCAAGAATATATTTACTCTGTAGTAATCTCAACCTAAATAATCACTAACTTACCAAAATTTAGAAATTAACCATTACTGCCAACTAGATCCATAGAGAATATTTGATGGCATGGCTCACAGTACATCAATTAAGAATTGCTGATGAGAATCCAACACAGTAAGTAACAAATTAATGGAAGGGCAAGCAGTGGAGCTTCTTGCAATATTTCAGTGTTATAAAGCTCCATTTCTAAATTAGGAGAGTGCGCATTACCAGACTTTCTACTTGTTACTGATCCAAAAATGAATGTTGCACATTAAACACTATTGGACAGTGTCATCTTTGTGAGGAAACCACATGAAGAGCTGTGCAGAGAAAGCAATGCTTTCTTTGGCAATTAAAAAATAGATATCTGTTTGAACCTTTGCAGAAGCTGAAGTGTGAGGAAAGCAGAGGGAAACTGGTCAAAAGCAAAGGAGAATAAATGGAGCTGGGCCTCAATGCAAATGGGGTCAGGACTTCAATGCCTGGCTTCTATGCCACAGGAGTTAATAATTTTGCATGACATTTTCCTAAAAACTGATCAGCACTTGAAGCACAATAAACAAATTTACAAAGAAAATGGAGCTGAAGAATTCTGTTAAACAATATTCTGCAGTACACAGATTCACTCTTGTTTTTTTAGCACAGAGGAGTTTAAAGCATCACATGAAGCATGTCTCCTGTTGGATTTGTTTTAGTATTTCTGTTAGATATTTCTAACAGTGTAATTAGAATTAATTAAAATCATAGATATTTCTATGAGTGTAAGTTCTCTTCCCCTTAAGACTTCTGTTGACTGGCAGAAACCATCTGGTTAGATATTTTTATGCCTGTTTAATTGATAATCAAGATTGAATCCTGTTGAGAAAATCTGACTTGCCTGTTAGTAAACTTTATTTCCACATTAAACTCTGAAGTTGAGAGTACAGAGAGAAACACATTCCTGACCTGTAATAAAACTGACAACCTTTACCTTCTGCTGGTATCTGTAAGTACATCCTCTTTAATCATGGTCTAATTGAGGCTTTGGTATTAGAAGGGAAGAGGAGACTGTAAGAGCCTGAAGGGACAGTTTATCTTAAAATGCCAAGAAAAATTCCAGGGCTTCCTAGCACACAGAGCAAAATGAGTTATGTTCACCTGTCGGGAAGGGAAATTCAGCAGTTATGGTAGACTTTGCTGTTCAAGTCATGAAACAGGATTCCAGCGATGAGTACGGCTTAGGACTGATGAATAATTGATGAAGGACTTTTGCTTTTTAGCTTCTGGAGGAATCTTCTTTTCAAGAGTTTTCTTATGCTCTGCCCACCACCCTTCTGTAAAGGGAAATTTGCAAGTATGACAAAATACCTTGATTATTAGAACAGAAGGTTTAGGGGAAAAAAAAGTAGGAATTCAATCATGAGAGTCAGGAGGAATGTGCCAAAGGCTTTTCCTTCTCCCTCCCCCTATCTGCATATCTCTAAAGGGTGTGTACAGTGGAAAACTTACTGCTCTCTCCTATATGTCTTGTGTTCTTGTCGTCCTCCCAGCCTGCTCCAGGTCGAACTGATGATAGCAGTAGTGCTTTCTACTGGATATATACCACTGTCCAGATCTTGTTTATAATATGTTGGGCAGCAATTAAGTTCAGAGTGAAAAGTAGGGGAAGGACAAGTTGTAGATTGGGAGGTATCAGGATTTGAACACAGCAGTGGCTGGTCAAAACTGTCTATTGCTGACATGCTAGTAAAGCAGTAACTGTTAGTTTGCAGACTCCCAGGTTCTTGTTGATAGCTTTTGCATGTGGCCATTACCTTCTCTCTACCACTGAAGGTAACTAAACCACATAAAAGACCATAAAGTTATCAGGGAGCCTGCATCTAACGCGGAAAAGTTGTAGGAATCTGAAAGAGGGGGAAGGATAAGTGGTGCATGGGTGGGTGGTTGAATAAACTTGGCCCAGGAAATTGCCAAGTAATTAAAAGAAGGATCTGTGATCTAGTCCATGGTCAGTGCAATTGCCCTGAAGTTGCTTCTGTACACAGAAATGTACTTGAGGAAGTCCTTGCAACTGTAAGCAAAATCCAAATAATTCCCTGTGTTATTTTGTTTGAGACAAGGGGTTCCTTGTACCTGCATGTGAGCTATGTGGCAGATTTCCCTCTCCCTGACTGGGAGCTGCAATAAGTAATCACACAGCTTCTGGTTGTTCTGCTGCAATCACCAAGGTTTAGATTGCAGCTAAGCATTATCCTCGCAGGGCTTAATGTCGAAAGACAGGTATTTCCAACCACTGCAGCACAAGCACCAACATTCCTGTTTGAAATGGATTATGTTTGTGTGTGTAAGAATTTTATTTATGGCTGTTGTCTGAAGTGTTGCGTCTTCTGCTCTGTCTTCACAAACCTGGCATTTGTGTTTGTTTCAGGGCTGAGGGATATATTTGTAAGGATGAGAATGGCTTCAGTTGGCTTTGGTGGTATGGAAGTTTTTGTAAAGCACAGCTAAGGTTGGAATTTAGGGTGTAGTGGCCCTGTGCAAAATGGGTGATTTTGAGCCCCCAGAGTGACTCTGTAGTTCAGATTAGGTGGAAAACAGGGTCTTAGCACAGAGTAAAAAAGCCCAGGTGAGAATTAATGTTGAATATCTATAACTTGCTCCTTTCCCAGCTAGAAAAATCCCAGACAAATTTACTCTTTAGCTGTCAGGCAAACAGAGACTCTATTTCCTCGGATTCCTTCTTATATTACAAACTCTTTGTAAATATTTCCTTTGGCTTTAAATGCAACATTTAATAGTCTTAGTATTTTATTTTTTTTAATGTAAATGGACACTTTCTTGTAGCTTAAATGGAACCAGTCATGATGCTGGCTTGTTGCTTGCTTTGTATAGGGAATCTGGTATGAGGCATTTTCCTCATTGTGGTTTCTTCCTTTCTTTAGTATTGGAATTTATTTTATTTTATTTTATTTCATTTCATTTCATTTTATTTTATTTTGAAGCTAATGAGCATGGAGCAGAATATGTCCTCTTGAAACCCTGCTGGACTTGATGAGCAGTTTTTCTAGTTAATCCTCAAAGCTCTAGTGCCACTTTTGCCCACGCCTTCATGATTTCGGTCCCAGTTTGGCCCACTGCATAGCAAAAACAAGCTGGAAGGATGTTGTAAATTATATTGGCATGTGTGCTCCCTTGAGAGATAATGTGCTGCTTCATCCAAGTCCCAGGGCACCCTGACACCCATCTGCCAGGGAACTCCTCATCTGCCTAATGTGGGATTAGATGCTGTATGAAGCACTTGCTTTTTTTTTCCCTTTTAAATACATTTTCTGAATACTAAATATCCCTTTCTACACCCACATAGCTTACCTCTTTCATGTTGTTTTATAATAAGTATCCATTATTAGCATAATAACTGCTCAAAGTGACATCTTACATTGTATTGTCAAAGATCCATGTATTAATATTTCCATAGTTCTGATGCTATGATACACTGTAGTACTGTAATTTTACCAGAGATTATTATTTTTGTGTCAAAGATCTGCCTATTCCATTTACATACCATACAGTGACACCAAAGCTACTGATAGTGGGCTGTTGTGAAGGTTCTGTAAAGCAATGTGTCAAAAAAAGTATGTAAAAGCACAGCAAACCTCAGAGTGCTTGGATTGCTTCTTGAATTGCTTGAAAAATGAGAATGAGGAAATTCATTCATGCAACATTCCCCTGTTGTGTATGGATTTGTTTATTTTAAAATTGTTTAGGCCTGTCTTATATCCTTTCTTCTAAGCAATGTGAGTTGGCAAAGGCCAGCATGCCACTCTTAACTCTATTTTATTACTTATCAAAAAGCCTTTGTGCAAAGATTAACTGTGTTTGCTCTCTATTTGCTATTATTGCCCCCCCACTGTTCAGTAAGTACCCCAAGCAATTTTTGATAAGATGACAGAAAGGTTGTCTGGTTTCATTGTTGCTCCTCTCAGAATCTCTTGTATCCTCTGGCGAAATGTTATCTTGTACTTTGTTACAGTAATAGTCCTCAGTGATTCAAAACAGGTATTCTTTTGTCTCCTGCCCTAACAAAGCACGTATGGGAGAGCGTTTGTTCTCTTTCACCAGCTCTGCTGCTGCTAACAAAAGCCATGCTGGATCACAAGAGCAGCTGTCTTTACACCCCGTATCAATAGATCGCCCTCCTCCTCCTGCATGATGATAAGCGCAGGGGGGGCAGCGAATGAGTGGAATCATTTTGACTCTTTCCTTGCTCTGTAGGCTACAGACTTCCTTTTCTCTCCCTGCTGCAAGGCATGTTTCAGTGAGTGCTTAGAGATGATAACAGTGTGGTACTCGAGCATCTGTGTGCTGTTGTGAGGTGTCCTTCTAGAGCTGCCCTAGTTCTCAGGCAGGGTCTATAAAATAATGTAAAAAATACTCACTTGAGGTGAGGATTTCCTTTGACAATAGTGTGCTTTTAAGGTGGGTAGAACTGCTAAATTCATACTCTCTGTTTAAACATAAAATTTTGAATCTAAGGGAAATTCTTCATCAAGCTACTCCTTTTTTTTTACCATTGACAGCATCTTGAAAATGATCTGAATATGTTTCAATGTATAATGAAAGCTGTATCAGTTGATAACCCTGTTTTAGCCCTCTGCCTCTTTTGGGGTAGCAGGAAATGGGGTTTGGGAGAGGAGTTTCTTCTGTGGGCTTTCTTTTCTCTTTTCTGGGAAACTTGGAAGAAATCATTTTACAGATATCAATTGTGGGTAACCAATGATCTCATCCCAAAGTAACCCTACTTCATCTTGAGGTTTTCTAAAAAAATCCAGAGGATGGGAAGGGAAGTAAAAAGGAAACAGTGCTTGTTGAACCCCCACCACTGGATATCCCAGAGACTTGGTCTGGGTTGTGTTTGGCATTAACCCAGATCTTGACGTTGTGCAAAACCATCTCTCGCCCTACTTTGGGAATGCTCACTAAAGAGCTATAGGCTCTCCTGGGATCTTCTGTTATCCTGGAGCTCTTCTGTAATGAAAACAATAATGCTAATAGTCATAAAGCCAGAAAGACTGTGAGAGTGACTTGGAAGGGTTCTCATTTTGGCTCTCATGATTGTCCTGTATAAAGTGATGCAAGTTAGAAATGCTGAAGAAAAATCTGCCTCAGGATACCTTTCAACTTAATGATTGCATCTGTCTCCTCAGAAATGAAAGTGCTGGGTTAATGTTACTTCCCTTACCTAAGACCTTAAAATAAGGACTCTGTCTCTATTTGTTGTAAGTACTAACACAGAATAAATATGTGATTGCCACTGTAGAAATAACTTGTGAAGAGTGTATTTCAAGGTCTTTTAATATTTGAGTGGGTGTTGGTTGTTTCATTGAGCCACGGTTATTTGCCAAATACTACTTGAATTTCTCGTGAGCAATATTAAGATCACAGTGAGTACAAAAGGCATGCAGTAAAACCAGTGTCCCCATCCTCTAAGCAGACTTTGA
Source organism: Nicator chloris (assembly GCA_013400495.1). NCBI lineage: Eukaryota > Metazoa > Chordata > Aves > Passeriformes > Pycnonotidae > Nicator > Nicator chloris. The sequence goes on from WAAE01023184.1 coordinate 37,921, forward strand.
CACAGCCCTGATTACATTCTTTACTAAAAAAGAAAAAACCTTAGAAATGGTATTTTGGTGCACTGCAGCACCTACACAAGAGTTTGTCTTTCCAGCCTCTGATCCACCAGGGATGGCAGGTTCTTATTTTAAGGAGTACACAATTCAAAGAAATGAAACTCTAAATAAAAGAGAGGACCCAGTACATTCTGTAGTTATTGGAATGTATTTGGAGCTTGTTCAGTTAAGTGATTTACAGCTTTAGATGTTTGGGTGTGATTTCCATCTCTATGGTGTTATTCATTTCAAAGGGTCAATGAAAAGTACAATATTTCCATTTAACTAATGAGACTTCTTGTGATATTTAGCTGTGCAACAATACACTGCAAGATAGGAAGAGGCTGTGTTCATGAAGATCTGGAGGGACTTCCCAGACAGGCAGTTTCTCTAATATGCCTGTTGGTCCTTTCATTTCTCTGATGAGAACGTAATGTGCATTTATGATGAAAATTACAACTTCTGTACATCTTCACATCTTCAGTAACTCTAGCAAACTGCCCTGTTGAGAGCGGCTTGTTCCTCAGAATTAAAATGTAAATGAGATCATTTATTTCTAATAGAATAGGTGTTGTACACCATAATTCTCACAGTACCTGGCTGAACTCTTTCTTATACAGACACAACTCTTAAAGGATTTCTGCAGAAAGTTTGCTGGAACCTCATGGAGGAGGATCATGCATGGGAGTGTTCTTGTCCTGACTTACTTGTTGGTGAATACTGACTCACCAATTAATTTCAAAGACAAACAAACAAACACCCCATATTTTGTTTCCCTGTTCAATAATAAATTCAAAGGGGTAGGCTGGACCAGTGGTAGGTAGGCTTGGACTGTGATACTGATGCTGGTTGTGTTTATTAAGATGACATTATGATTGGCTAGTTTGTTTTGCCTTTAACATTCTAAAGTGGTTGGAAACAGTGGGTTACTCTGTCCTGTTGATCTAAATCTGAGTGGCTTCAGGGAAAACTGCTTCTCTCTTTGTCATTTGTTAGGGTAACTGATTTATTTGTTTGGGATTCTGGACTTGGAATTGATTTTGTTTATGTGTTTTAAGCTCCTGTGAGGCAGTGACAAACATTGCTGATGTCTCAGTAACTCTGCAGATCTGATTTTCTGAAGTAACTGCATTATGTGACCTCTCACTTTCCAAATCTTGAATATTGTTACCTGTTTTGAGACAGTCTCTGAGAGCAGCTCTGAAAGGAGGCTGAATTGCCCCCAAAGTGAATCTCTGTCAGAATTTGAGGAAGGGGGAAAATCCTAGTTTTCTTTTCTGTTAAATGTTTCTACATCCATCTTCATTATATGAGCTCAAATGAGAATGAGGTAAAAAGGCTCTGCAAACTCTTTCCAACTAGCTTTGTGAAACACCGTATTTGATGTGCCGCTTAAGACTGTACCGGAACAAGCTAAAAAGCTGTGGAGATCAGCTAGTCCCAAATTTACTGAAAAATACAGTTTAATGAGAATTTGTGCTTTAATAATAAATAAGGCTCTTCTCCTTGAGTCACAGACTAATCAAGTGGCATTTCCAATAGTACTGCTTCTTTGGGCTTCTGAAGAGTAGGAGCTGCAGTTAATGTGAAAGGGTGTGCTGCATCCTCAGATACTCGACTGCTGTGAAGTACAGAAGTGGGATGTCTGGCTTTTGGCAGTGTTAATCACCTGTGTTTGAAGGCCATTTGTGCATGGATTAATGAAGCAAGAGTCAGGGCAGATTGGATAATGAAAATACTTAGATCTAATTGTCTATTTATTAATTCATGCTTTTATTGACCATTACAAGACTTGATTACACCTATGGATAGCTAGGATCGGAACCTAAACTTACTGGAGGACTGCATTTGGGGATGTAGGGGAGAGGAACAGTATGGAGGAATGGAGATAAGTTTTCTGCTTGAGATTGTTGCTTAGAAAAAATGAGTAATGTTGAAAGCGACAACAAAAAGTAGCAGTAACGCTGGTGAGTTACTGCTGCCTTCCCTGCTCCTGCCCCCTTGGACGCATCAGAGTTGTCTCAGGCAGTTCCCAGCTGGCTCTTGGGTGAGAGTCTGGAAGAACACGGTTAGAGAGCTTTTTGCTGATATTTAACACACTGTTTGTTCAATAGCTTATTATAGCTAATATTTAATATTTTAATAAAACCAATTTTATTTTGAGAAAAAATGCTATGACAAGCTGTAAAACCATATCTTTTCAACTGTTCTTTCAGAATTTTTCCTATCTCTTTAGTTCCTAATGATTCTTATGCAAAACTTGAAGGGAAAATAACCCCAGCTAAGCTAATTCACTGTCTTATCCCTTGTAGTTTAGATACATGGGGGTGGTTTTTTTGTCTCCGTTCCTCCCCCAAATCACCCCAGTATTTTACTCACAATCTGCTCAGAGTGATTGTGTCTGTGCCCTGCTTGAATTTAGGCTGAAGGAATTCTGAGCAGGATGGCAGCAACACTTCTGCAAATGCCTGCTCACACCTGAACTTGCTCTTTACTCTTTGGGAAGGACTAAAATAAAATGGGAGAGCACTGCCCTCTGTCTAGTAAGTTTCCATGTTGTTCCCTGTGAAGCTGAGAGGACTAAGCCCAACACAGTCTAATGCTGTTTGCTTGGGAACGTGGCTGTAATGGTTTTTCAACAGTTTCAGATGCTGGCTCATGGCAGTAGACAGCTCTTTTCCATCCAGAATACAAGCCCCTTTTTCTTCCTGTCTACTCCTGTATAATCAGCACATCTACCATATGTGCCCCACCTTGCAGGTGTTTTCAATTTTGCACAATCCTTTTACTTGACCTGTTCTGTATTCTGAACCTTTTCCCTCCTCTGGTAAATACGAGTTATATTGAATTTGGAGGAAACCCCTTGTCTCAACACTGTCTGTATCTCAGGCTGAAATTCTGAGCTTGCTGCATTTAAAATAGAGCCTCTAACATGGCTTGCTTAAGGTGAAGATGATTTTCTAGCTTGTTTACATTTTTTCCCCTTTTTATTTTTTGGCTAGTTTTTTTTACTTGTTTGTTTGTTTGTTTTCTCAGTTCCTCGAGGTGTTAGTGATCTTGAGTAACTTGTAGCTGCATAAAACATGCTGCATTGCTATATGAATTTGTGGCCCTAAACTTCAGTGGCTGGCTAATAGATGTGAAAGGGATGGAAATCTTTGGAGTGGTCTGTGTAATCTCAGCAGACAGCAGCACGGAATCACTTCCAGCAGTCCTTTGCCAGAGCAGTGCTGTGTGTTTTAGAGGCAGGCTACCTGCAGCCCTACAAACCCTCACAGCACTGGGCACTGCTGAATAGCCTGGCCATCATCACGTAAGCAATGTCCCCAGCCCCTCAGCCCCAAGCGAGCCAGAAGGTGGGGGTGAACCTTGGTGGTGTCCTTAGCAGAGAGGAAGAGGAAATGGAAAGGCCTGGCACTGGAAGAGGTAATCCCAGCATGAGGGTCACAGCTGACAGTTTAGACAAGGACCCCAATCTTGGTTGACCTGGACTTTTGTCATGATCCTTGAGAGCTGTGTGAGCCTATTTTATGCTCATGCTGCTGTAAAATAGCAGGATAAAAGGCACACACCAGAAATTCTCTGTCCTTCCGCTGGCAGCATTCTGTCTGTTTTGTGGAGGTACACGTCTGCAAAGCAGTGGAAAAATTGACTTTACTACACATCATTTTAAATGCCTCCTGTCTCTGCCCAGGTCATAGAAGGGGGAGAAGGAGAGGACTTTAAATTTGGACTTTTTTGTCCCTCAGAAAGCCTAAAGATCAATGTTTTTTACTGTTTATATTTAGCCCAAGAAACTTCTCACACTCTTGTTGGTTATTTTAAAATCCTTTTTGGTTTTCAGTACCAATCAGTAGAGAACTCGCAGCCACTTTTAATAATTGTTTTATTGTGGTTTGTTCCTATGTGGGAACTGAAAGTTACGTCTCAAGATGATTTCTGTCTGGACTTCTGCCTAGCATAAACATGGGTTCATTTGTTAAAATAGTGTTCACTATATTGAAGAATTCAATTTGTTCTCCTTTGCATGTCTCTTAATTAATATTTATCCAAAATTTTCATATTTTGTTATTTGCTACATGGAGATGTCAGGCAGTGAGTTTCACAAAGGCAATAATAACTGGATTCATGTGTTTAAGACCTGATGTCTTGGTGGCTTCTGTGTAGTGATTTGGTAGTATTGAATTTTATACCAAAGACTTTCTTTTTGCTGGTTCTGAACTTCCATTTCAAAGGTGGGAATCAGCAAGTAGTATCTTCTTGTCCTGTCTTCAGTGGAATTTTACATGCTGAAGGCACTCCCTTAGATGTTGCTGGGGTTGAACTGGGGTTGCTGGGCCCTCCTGAGAAGCATACTGCTTTTCCTTACTTATTTAAAAGAGGACATGGTAGTAGGAAAAGTGTGTATTATGATGACTTCAGGAAAAAGTATAAACCTCAAATAACCTCGCTGCTGTTTATAGTCCTCAAACCCTAGGTGTGAACTAGCAGTGGGATGCAGGCACTCCTTGAATCTCTCCTGCATAGGGTTAGGTCCCGTCTGGCTGAACCCCTCTGCCCTGGCTTTCCAGTAATGCTCCTGGACATCAGTTTCATGCTCCGTGTGCCTCAGAAACAATCCAAGGGAAACGGTTTGTCCATGTGGCAGAAAGCATTCTTGAGAGGCTCTTCACCGCATAGGCCCTCGCACTTCTGTTTTGACAGTCTCTCTTCTCACACTGTCAAGTTCTCAAAGTCTTTCTCACTTGAAGACTCTTATGTAAGGAGCATGGAACTGAAATAAATGCTGAGGGCCAAACAGGTCCTGACTTGATCAGCACAGAAACACCTTGTCTAGCTTGTCTCAGGATGGCCTTTTTTGCTTCCCTGGCTAAATAAATGATGTGTCTTCCTCCAGCGGGGATACAAGGTTGAGTATGTCCACACCTTTTGTAAGCAAGTGTGCTTACAAAGTCTGGCAGTGCTGGCTGCCAGCAAGAAAAGGCCCTTGGCATATCATCTTTGATGGTGAAGTGTCTTGGATACAGAGAAGCAGGAAGAGGGATTATTTTGCAAAGGTACAAGCTATTCTGATCCTCTTGGGCCTAGGTGACTTCCCACCACACTTTCCTTGGGGATCTGGTGAAATGCCATAGTCTAGCCCACATGCTTCTGCTTGGAAATCTGAACCTCCAGGCATGAATAACTTACTGGAATTAATCTTTAACTGTTGTCACCCAGTATTCAAATACTAACGTGGCTGATCAGAGTGAGGCAGTGCAACCATGGTGGTCTTGCAAAATAGCGCATCGCACAAGTGACATTTCCTAACGTGAGCCAATATTTGTTCTCCTGTAAAAAGCATTTGAACATTTTTCTTCAAACTACCAGGCCAAATGGCTTGTGCTGGCCCAACCCCTGCACAGAAAACAGCGCGTCTGTGCTGAACATCAAATATCGAGAAGCAGCATTTGAAGGGCGAAGGAGCAGTAATGGAAATGCAAGAAGATCCCTTGGAGGTGATGAAACTTCTGAGATGCTGCAAGTTTCGTAAGAACTGTCTTTTCCTTTGTCAGCCATGCAACCATGTAGCACTGGGAACGAAACAGCACCAGGATCTGAATGAAATGATCCTTCCAGGGAACAATTGACTTGGTAGTTCTCAGAGTGACAGGTGAGACAGGCCATATGCCAGATTATTGAGTGCTTTGAACTGGAAAGTCTTGTGTAAGTTCATGAACTATGGCACTGATCAAGATTTTTTTTTCAGCCCTTTTACTGAAAGGCGAGTGTCATCATGAGTTAATCTTGGATCTGTTTTCCTTTTTGGGTTGCCACAGAGGAGGCTGGTGCTGTAGGAGGTTATGTCTTCTCTTCTAAATCACCTCCTAGGTTGCATAGGGAGTTGGGGCAAATACTCTTCTCTCATGGGGCTCTATTTTTCCCATCTGTAGTGATGCTTACAGATTTTATTTAGCAAAGTTTCCCTGAGTAACTAACAGAAACTGGCATGCAAAACTTGAAATCACCATGTTTTAAATAAATGCGTTAAAAAATCCCAGAACAATACTGTCTGTGCTTGTTCACGAGAAGGAATGCTGTACTAAGTCAACGAGACTGCTCAGATCAGATTTTACTGTAGTGCAAAAGTTATCCTCTTGTATGATATTGGGATTAAAACACTCTTGGGGGGGAAGGAGGCTGTACTCTTCAATATGGCCCATAACTATTTCTCAAGCATGGAAAAATATCCCTTTTCTCATCTCCTCCACAGCATAAGGTCTTTATGCAACGACAAAGTGCACATTTCAAAACACAATTTCCTAACTCTCGTTGAGCCTCAAGAGACAGAGGTGTGTAGAAAAGTACAGACTGAGGCACCACAGGAATAGATTCAGCTATAGGTAACAGAATCAAGCCTTTAAAAATAAAACTACATGAACAGACCAGGGAATATGAGAGACACAGGGGAAGAAGTTTCTCCCTGCCAACTCACTTTTTGCAAATCCTAAATTAATGTTAGGGTGTGAAATGTGCACCTTTGTGAGTTGGACAGACCAGACATCTTCCTGTCCACATCAAGCAGGAAATAACTGGTGGAATAACTGGTGGCCACCAAGCATCTTTCCCACAGGCTGGCATGAAGCAGCACCAATCCCTTTTCTGATGCACTTCACAGATATTTGACAGAAATCTCAAATTTTGGCTCAGACACAAAAATTACCCTGATCAAGGATCTTCCTCTGGTCTGTCTCTGCTTGGACTTCGGTATTTTCTTCCATGTTGGTTTGTTCCCACTGAATCTCAGGCCTGGACTCTTTTCCAAAGGTTCTTCAGCCAATTGGTACCCCTTGGACATAGCCTCAGCATTTCTTCTGCATCCGAGATCATCAGATCTGAGACTCACACCCACATTGTCACACCTTTGTCATGTTTTTTAGCCAGATTTCAGTGCCAGACTTGTGAAGGATCTCAGTTTCCATGACTTTCAGATCCCATTTCTCATCTATTGTAATTTCAGCCTCTCCAGGGCAGTAATTAAGGGTTCATGGAGAGAAATTTCTCTACCTACATACTTCTTTCCCCTCAATTTCTCTCTAAATGGTGCAAGCCTGACACGTTTTTTCCCTACTATGTTTGGTTCTGAAAACTTTCTCTTCCATGTTCACTGGAGCAAATGTGTTTTTGGCTGGGGAGATGCTGGTGGAGGAAGAGGGTATCCATGCTTTTACACAGAACAGCATTCAGCACACTGGAATTGCAGTTTCAGGGAAAGTCCTGCTCAGCCCCAGCCTGGAGCAAACCTGCTGGCTTGGGAGCCTTGAGGGAATGGCTGAAATTGCCTAAGCAGCTTATCAGCTAAAGCAGCTAAAAATTGAGTATATCTTTATTGAGTTCTTTTTAACTGGTGTTTTTCTTTTCCATTCTGTTTGAGGACTTACACCTTGTTCAAATGCAGGCAGGTTTTTGTTTAGACAGATGCCTGACACAAAGAGTAAATTTTTGATGTGTCTTACCTATTGTCAGACCCAAAGCAGGGCCATAGTGGCGAGTCTTTACTGGAAAAGAACTTTCCTCATCCACATATTTCCCTGTAACCTCTTTTTCAAAACTGCCTACAATATTATGTCTGGAAACCTTGTCCTCCCTCCCAAATCAGGCTGCAGCCCATATTTAATACATTTCAACCCCAGTTTGCCACCCAAGGGGGTCAAACTTTTGCAGATTTATTAGTGATTGAAAATGAAATCTTATGTGGGGAAGTACCAAGTAACCTTGGTAACAAGCAGAGCTGTGCCCCACAGTATGCCGAGCTGACACCCCCCACCTCCCTCCTCTGCCTTTTCTTGCTGCTTTATTTAGCTCAAGGTTTCTTATGATTGAGCCGGTTCCTGTTCTCAGCTAAGTCAGTGACAAACTTCTTGCTGGCTTTGGGGCTGGAGTGTTCATTGCTTGATGAAATGGGAACACACTCAAGGGATCAGTCCGAGGGCCACAGAGCCCAGCTGGCTGAGGCCACCTCAGGATATTGTGCGGCTGAAAAATACAGAGCAGGGTCGTGTGTACTGTCCTGTTTTGTTTTAACTTCATAAGCATCAGTTCATTTTAAATAGTCTGCTTTTCTGCCTTTTTTCTTTTAACTCTGAAAAGAGGGCTATTGCTGGAGGTGTTGTAAGCAGGAAGAAGATAGTTGTTTGATGCTGCACATGACACAAAGCTTGGGGTAATGAAGCAATGGGAATGTTTCAGGTCAGCATGAGTTCAGGCAGTGATGTCTAAATAGCTGCTGGAATGGCACAATTTATCATTGTGTGAGAGAGAAGATTTTGGTTGCTAGACCCATTTATCTGTGATCTATGTGCCTTCTGAAATCACAGGGCTTTATTTACCATAACAGAAGTTTAGATATAGACTTAAATATATTTTTTAACATAGTGAGAATTTGGTAGCATCCAGATACTATGATAACATTATCTTAAAGTGTGAAGGTGTGGAAACACTGTAAACCAAGGTAAAGTATCTGAGACTAAAGCGATGCTTTAATGTGTAAATCTTTTCTGTGACAATTTCCTTGCGGTGTTGAAGTGCGATGGAACCATAGATGACATTCTTTCTATGAGGCAAGGCTTTTGTGAAGCTAATGTGAGTTATCCTGCATTTGCCATAAGCCAGAGAAAAACATACATGTAACTTGTTGATGTGAATCAGTGGATGTGCAGCAACTATTTCTAAGTCTAAGCCCCTACTAAAGTCACATGCCATGTCACTGGCTACTGGCCATGGACTGATATTGAGAGTTTTGATGAATACAGTCAAAAACTGTAATTCATTGAATGTACAGAAATGTGGTGAGTTGGGGTACTTCAAGATACAGACTAAGTGAGCCTTTTGTCATATTTAATTATTGATGTAAGTCTACCTCTGCAAAGAAAAAGGGGGAAAGTATATTTATAGAGCTAGACTCGGCTTCTTTTTCGATGATGGTTTGTGCCATGTGAAGGCATCATAAGGTAAAATTGAAGCACTTCCAATATCACATTTATTAGCAGAGGAATGAAAGATAGAGGTGGTGTGGGCTGTCATTGATTAACATAGCAGAGTAAAGGAGGATTTAAACATACAGAATAGTTAAGAGAAGAACATATACTTGTACAAACAGTGATGAAATTTGTGCAGTGCAGGGCAGAAGGTAGGAGTTGGAGTTGCATGGCTGCAGAAACAGCTGCTGATGAAGAAAAGCTGGAGGAAAATGCCACTGACATTCCCGAATGGTTCTCAGGTTTGGTCCTGTTTTTAAAAGGTGCTTTCAAAATAAGCTTTTAGCAATGCCACAGAATTATTTTATTGCTGTCATTTGTATGCACTATTCAGCTTCAGCTTTCCATACGTGCTGAAACTGAGCTGAGGCTTGGGCTGGCACGTGGAGCATTCCTGCAGCGTTCAAAAGGAGAGGAGCCTACAGGATTGAGTGACTACTATGGCTGAGAAGAAGGAAAATGTATCAGTACCTTTGGAAAGTGTTCCAGATGAGGGGAAAAATTTTTCCCTATGTATCAGTATCTGCCCAGCTTGAGGCTGGAAGAGGGGAGAGGATACACTAATATATAACTGCAGGTGTTTCTTTGAGAAATTTCTGGAAAATTTAGGGGGTATGCCAGGTTTATTTAGAAAAAAAGACATGGGTAGTGTGGGAGGAGCCCTGCAAAAGTCCATAATTTTGATTACTGAGCACCTGTCTCAAAATCCTACTAGGAGAAATATTTTGTATTGGATAAGGAAGTGTGTCAAAGTTTTTTTGGCAGAGAAACATATTCTTACACCACTGTAAAGGTAAATCAGTAAAAATACACGACATAGCAGAATTCTAAGTTAAATCAATAACTCTATACACTAAAGTAGTGCTTTGTAAGCTAAAACTGCTCCACACATCATACTAATCCATTGAGAGTGTTGAGAGTTTAGGAGATTGGTTATACTGTCTGCAATATCAGTAAAATACAGTATTAGGTTACATATGCCTGCTAGGGCAGGCGTCAGTAAAGAAGTATGCGATATTAAAAATGTGATACTTCTAAGTCATTCTTTGATAGCAGAATGTGTGTATGGGCATGTTGCATTTACCTTTCTGTGTATGTGAGACGAGTGAAAATCTGTCCTTTGGTAGACTTAACAGGCTGCTTTAAGCATTTACTGGTGTGTGGATGAACCTGAAGATTAGTGCTGTAATAGGAACAGGAGTTGGAGGGCTGACACTTGTTTTCAGAGGTCTCTGGGGTGCCTTACCTGCAGGGAGAGAGGTGCATTTGCCATTAATTTTTAAATGCTGAATGAGCTGGGATGAACCCACTTCTTGCTCCCTGCTGCACTGGGTCTTAAGGAAGCAACATGTGCTGCAGGAGGTACATCCTGGCCAGGATGGCAGGGGCTGAGTGCTCTGTTCTCACAGTGTTTATGCCCTTGAAAAAGGGAGGCCGGGGCTTCACTGGTTACCTTGGGGAAATCTAGAGGGTCTGTGTGATGAACAAGCACGTCCTTTAATTGCAGTGCTGACCAGTCTCTGGAGTAGTCTCCTCTGAGGAGAAAGTACCAGCTGCTTCTATGCTTTAAGGCTGCAAAGAGCAGAACTCCGCTGGGGAAGGCAGAAACAGAATACTAGTATCTATTTCCTTCAAGTTGTTGGTTTTTTGTCTTGTTTTGTTGGGTTTTTTTGGTTTTTTTTTTAACTCTTCTTTGCTTAGGAGCAATTATGTACTGCTTCTGGTGCAGGGAAGGGGCATGCAGGGCCTGAGCAGACACCTTTCTGTCCACAGTACTGCTCTGAGAGGACCACAAGCCACTTCAGATCTGTACCTAAAGAAGCTACATGTTGTAGCACAGCATTCACTTGGTGTGTTGTCCTAGCAATCCTGGAGTTGTGCTTAGCTGAGGTTGGATTGCTGTCTAAAAGTCACAGTTCTTTTGGTTTTGTACTTCACTATACCCATTGTGCTTTGCTTGCTGATTCAGGGCAGCCAGCTTTATCCAAATCATTGGAATTAAAATTCTCACAGTTTTTTTTTGTTCTTAAAGTGTATGCATGCAGTAAGAATTGCCTCTTTTATTATTCTTCATGGTACTCACCAGCTCAAGTCCCTGAAGGGTTACTGGCATTATATTTGAGCCAATTATTTTTATTTAGAAAATTATACTTATTCATCTAGTGTAATATTAAGTTACTAGGCTTGATGTTTTTCTCTTCCTCTAGCCTATATTTGCTGAGCTAGAACTGGGAACATATGCATCACATTCCTTTTTATTTGGTGGGCCTCAGAGTCTAAATTGGGACTTCTGAACTGCTCTTGAACACTGGGAAACCATATGTGGCATTGTGTTGTTTGAACGACATTCAAAACCAGAGCGTTTGTGTGAGCATGGAACATGCATCATTGTTCAACCTATGCGCGTGTACAAAAAGGCTGGGAACGGGAGAGAAGAGCTACAGCTTTTCCAAAATACAAAAGAACAGAAAAAAATGTCTTTCCAGATGGGCTATAGAGGAAAAAAATCTCCAGAGCTGGTGTCTCCTACTACACACCTTGGCTTATTTGTCCTGCAAGCAATGGGGCACTGGCAGCTCATAACTGGGTCTGGAACTGGCCCTGCTGTTAGCAGTTCTCTGTGATTCACGAAAGCACAGTGAGAAAAGCTCTCTTGGAGGCGAGTGACACATTCCCCACAGATGGGGTAACTCCTGTGGCTGGAGAGAAGCTGTTCCAGGGTGTAGGTAATGTATGCTGTCATTTCAAGAAGAAGCTAAAAGCTTGGTGTGTGAAAGAGAAGAGTTACTTTAAAGAAGGGTTGGACAGTAGATTTTGGACAGAAAATTTTTGAACTTCAGGATGTTTGTGCTTCTGTTATAATCACATAAACAAATTTTCTGAGTTTTGGTTGTTTTGTTATTTATACATCTTCAAAAACTTTCAACTAAATCAATCTGCCATGGGGTAATGGGCAAAGTCCTTAATTATTAATAAATTCAGTTTAGGAAATAAAAGTGAGGGGAAACTGGCCAACTTTTAGAGAAGGGATGGAAAGACCAGTGAAGTCATGCTAATGAGTCTGGTGCTGTTCAGCATAGTCCTAAAAGAGATGGAGAATGAGGAAAAAAAAAGGCTCCTGATGATACCAGATGAGACAGGGTAGCTGAGGTGAGGATGCGCTGTGGGACTGCAAAACAACCTCACCATAGAGAGTGACTGAAGGATGACCTGCCAGTTGAAATTCAGTGTTGATGAACATAGAATAGTGCAGAGGAAGATAAACAATTCTAAATTGAAATACACAGTGATGGAATCTAAATTACCATTTGGAAAGAAACCTTGGTTTATAATAATTGTATAAAAATGTCTGCTGAATGTGCATAGGAATGAGAAAAAGAAAAAAAA
>WAAE01023186.1:0-19192 GCA_013400495.1 Nicator chloris
TATATATATATACACATATTTAACACATTGAAGAAAAATGTGTTTTTTGCAACTTAATATGAATTCAATAATTGAAGTTCAGGAAGACGGTAATTATTAATGCTAGAAAACATCTGCATCTCAGGACTGCTGTGTCACTGTAGTACTGTGCACTGCAGGGACTTTTGCATTTAGCTGAAATGAAGTGACAGCTGACCAGACCCAGGAAATCCAAGTTGTTAAAAATGAGGGCAATTATGGTGCTATCACGCTTTCCGCAATGCTGTCTTGAGTGTCCAGAGAAGGAGTCAGATTTCTAGGAAAGTCCTTTTGAAGATCTAAACACCTGGTTCTGGGAAATGTTTTCTAAGACATTTTAAGGCTTTTCTGATTTATAAGCATCTGGGTATTTTGGTAAAGTTTGTTCTTCCTTGTTTGTGAAGACCCCAAATGAGGATGAAGGTAGGCCAATAACTGCATTTTTCTGAGGAAGTGGGAACATCTGGAGATCAATATGATTTTGCTTCCTGTATACCTTCTAAGAAAGTATTGGGGTCACCTAAGGGGTGATAGAAAGATTTTAACAATTGATCAGTAAAAATAAGGAACATGGATTTAATTTTATTCTGCACACCTATTACTATCAAATCTGGACCCCAAATCTTAGTTTTTTGGTTGTTTTCTAGTACCAGTTCCATCTCAGGGTTGTGAGAGGGGAGAGTAAACCATTAGGATGAATGAAGTGGCTATTAGGGTTGTCCACCCCATTGTAACAGCCCTGCTAGGCTGCCCCTGTGCAGTGGTTTTTGAGGTCATGTCTGGGAAAAGCAGCTAGCAGCAGCTCCAGCTTGCACAGACATGCAGTGATGTGGGTTTTATACGCAGGGAATGGTGACGACTCCATTCAGTTTGTGCTTCACTGATTGCTGTAGTGAGTGCTCTGTTTATGATGTTTCTGTGGGACACTTAAGATCTTAAAGGACTTCATTAGGCCTAGCACAATTACCTAAAGGAGTGTGAGAATTGTGATTTGCTGAGTTACTTTCACTCCAGTCTTGCAGTGCTGCTGTCCAAGGCTGATCCAAGGACACTCTTTGTTCCAGGTCTTTGCCTGGAGCAGTCCTACTTCCAGATGTATGTCAGAAATTGAGTTTTACTGAAAATTAGGGTGGTTTTTAGTGCCAGGCTTTAAAAGTCTTTTGGTTTAGTTTCATTTATGAGCTGGAAAACTTAATAGAGAATTCTTATTTTCAAACAAAGTTGTCTGACAATTTTGAGGAGCATGAAATAACTGTCCAATAACATGCTGTAAGGAAACTGTCATCACACTGATACATTTGAGTCTAATTTTAACTTCCTGTTACTTTCTCAGCCCACAAAATGTATCCTCTTTCCAGAGACATCATAGCTTTCAAACCTTTTGTTTTCTACTTTCTCCCTCATCTTAAAATACTTCCAAGTGAATTTCCTGACAAGATCGGTACCTTCTTGAAAAAATGAGTCTTTTGTGAAAAGCTGATTTGTTTCTACTTGAAGCTTAATGTAATTTAGACAGCTGGAAACCCACACTTCAGGCTGTAGCAACAAACTACTTACCTGATGTGCAAAGCAACTTGGCATTGAAATTTTTCCTGTGATGCTTCTCAGGAATTACAGTCAATCAAGTCTTCTAGACTTCCAGGTAAATCCCTGGCATTCTGTTCAGTCTTTACTGTAATTCATGAAAGTTGTATTCTTTGGAAAAGTAGTATATGTCACCTTTCCTTATTGTCCTTCTTCTCTGATGTGTCAGATTCCTGGAAATTCTTCTGCCTTTTATAGGGCTGATTCACGCCATCCTGGTGAGGAATATTTTAAAATGTGTAATTAAATTAGGAATACTTTTTAAATTCACTACTGTGGATTTGCACTGTGAATGTGTTGAAGTTTTGTGGCATTAAGCTGTTTCTAACCTCATAAAAGTGTTTTTTTTCTGTGCACTAGTATGTCCAGTAGTATCTGCACATTTAATTGGAATTGAAATTAGGCATATGTCTTTCTGTTAATCCTGGTTAAGGTTTTGTTCTTAGAGCGCACATTTACAATCCACCTAAAAAACACTTTGTAAAATGTTGCTTTATGTGTGGATCTGCTGGTTTTCACTGCCTCTGCAATTGCTGAATTATGTGTACATTATCCATCCATGGCTTTTGGGATCTAAAAGCAACCTGAATACCTCAAGGATTTTGAGAGCTGAAGCTACTTTTTTTCCATCTTTAACAGAATTTTGTTAGGATTTTACCATGTTACTTGCATCTTCAATGACACCAGTGAAAACTTCCCAGTTGTTACCTAGAGGCAAGCATAAACTGGAAAGCAGTGATATCAGAGAGATCCCAGAAAATGCTTCTGAGCTCCAAGTTTAGAGCATTTACCAGTGCTTATAAGTAGCTTTCTCTCTGGTTAGGACACAGCCAGGTCTTGCACTGTACTCCCAGCTCATTCCTTTTCTGCTAATTTGCTGATACCTATTGGTTGCAGTACTGAAATCATGATGAGTCCTGAATAAAGGGTGCTCAGATTCATCCAATACATTTTCTCCCAGATCTTAGCAGACCACCTGAAAGGCAGACAGCAGGTTGTATCTTCTTTGGAAGCTGGCACAACTTTGAGTGTTGAGTTTGTCTCCTAATGAGTCAGAAGCTGCTGCAAAGGAAAGACAGCCTTGAGAGCAAAAGGATTTGGACCTCATTGTTCCTCTTCAAGTCCCACTGTATGTCATATGTTTTTCTTTCGTGGGACAGCTGGATTTAACAGTTTCTTTACGGTAGTCTTGTCTGGGAAGAACTCTGTTGCTCTTTGTGGAAGAGGAAGGATCCTTGGCAAACCTGAACTGAGGTGACATTTGATGGCCGCTTCATGAGCTCTGTCTCTTCCCATTTCTCTCCTTGCTCTGCCAGCACAAACTTCTGGTGATTTCATCTTCCACATTGTTCCTGGTTTGATATGTTCTCTTCATTCACCTCCACCACATTTCGGTTGTGTTTGCCAACCAAAATCCCTGGAAATCTGTATTTCTTGCAGATTTCAAGAAAGGAATTCTTAGTTGTGCTTCTGGGCTTCTTCCTGTCTAGTCTGGTGTTTGTGCCATGTTCTCTGAAGCAAGGACTCCTTATACCATGTATCTTATGCAGCATCAATAGAATATTTTGGATCTTAACAACAGCACTAATATCTGTATGAACTATAAATGCAGACTCAGAGAATAGGAGTGAGGAAGGATTGATTGTTTTAGGGCTTTATACGAGTCCTCATTAAAGAGACACTAAGATAACGTGGTAGTTATTTTTTCTTCTAAGAATTTAAGAAAATACAGTCAACTTTCCATGAGATAACTGCTACAACATTTTGCATCTGTTGTTGTGTCACAGATTTTAATGGTTGTGAATTAGGATTTGTCAAGCACCACTGGATTTTTTAGTGTACTGTTTGACTCAGCCATCTGTGTGGGCAGAGATTCAGTATGTCTTTCACAGCAACTCTTCTGTAGCTCTTGTTTTTCACACTAGCACTATCCCCTTTTTGGAAATAAAAAACTTAAACTGCTGCTGCAGATTACACTGCAGTCTAAGTAGGAGGAACAAAGAGATTTTGTGCAGATAGATTTCTGTATTCAAGACTTTCAGTGCTGTGGCCAGAGAAGAGCTAGCAGGCTGACAAATGTGCGTCAGTCTGATTAACTTACCACTGCTATCTGGACATATAGTACATGAACAAAATGAAAAAAGAAGGTGAACAAAAAACCTAACTGTAAATAGAAATTTTGGTTATATAAAATATATGGTAAAATTGCTGACAGAAATAACAAAATGTAAAATTTCACAGTAAAAGGCCTTTTTGGCAAGTTAAGTCTGCTTTTAGGGTCATTCACAGAGTAGTGGGGTGTAATCCTATAACTTCTAAACCTCAGGTGAACAAATTATTTTGGTACAGGCATAAATTGCTACAATTCTGCAAAGCAGTTGTATCTGTACATATATCCTATTAAATAAGGGTAAAATCTGTGCCTGAAGTTAAGGACATTTGAATGCTTCAGTGGCTGACAGCAGAACAGGATCTCCAAGCCTTATACCATGGGCTTTTTTTGGTGATGCTTTGATGTGTCAGAGAAGTGCAGCCTGCAGTGATGTAAATGCTCTTGGTTTATGACTGAACAATTCTAGGTGTTCAAGTTTAGCAAACCCTTTAAGTCTGCATTGCATGAAAGCATTGTAGTAAGAGAACACATTCCCCAGTCCAAAATGGATGTCCTTCTTTTCACCATGGTGACATACTCAGTGCATACATTTCCTTCCATTGTAGGTAGAATGTGTTCAGCTGGGCTTCTTTGTCTCATTGTTTTTGGTGAATGAGCCCTTTTGATGTTTATGGTGTGACTATTTTGTAGTTTTAAGTAAAGAGGTGCATTGTTTGTGAGCCCATAACTTCTTTCTTACAAAGCAAGTGTTACTGGTTTAGAGTCTCCTTTATAAGAGACTTCATACAATCCTGTTGGCTGTGCTTGGTTATTGCTTGTCCTGACAGGGTAAATCTGCTTTACACACAAGATGGTGGGGGTAAACAATGAAAACCCAAGCAAAAAGAAGCAAAAGACTTCAGCGATTCTTTACTCACCACACCAAGATTGCACTATCTGTCAACTGGGTTTTAAACCTTTGAATCTTGTTTACTTTATGCATTTCCCTTTTTGCTGGTGTGAATGGTATAGCAAACCTGTCAGTAAATGCTGCCTCAGAATGCTGTGGTACTTAACTGTATTGTGCTCCTGGAACAGCTGTAAAGGTTTAATAGAGCACTCATTTAAAGAATTCCTTTATCCAGTGTGAATTTTACTGCATTCTTCCCTGACTCTACATAAAGCAGTTCCATTAGAAATACAAATGAAATATTTGTTTCATGAAAGCCTAAAACCATGAGTCTTAGATGGCTTAGGCACAGTGTATATACAACAGTATTGTGTAGATTTTCATTTGACCTTATTCTGTTGTTGCCATTGAAGACTGAGTCATATTACTGCTTTGGTTGCCTCTCTCTTTGAAAGACTTTGGACTATTACGTTTGATCAAAAGGCTCTGAGGATGTTTTCCCTTGTTAGGACGCTAAAATAAGTATGATAATGGCTTTAAATTGCTCACAGTGTCTATTGTTATAAAATTTCTCAGTACTGCAACTAGTGGTGAAATATGATTAATTTTTGGTTTGGGTAATGCTTTTACTAACAGCAGTCTGTAGTTGTCCAAATTGCAGCTTTTTGAAGTGAAATAGTTATTTCTATGTATTATTTTCCCTTAATGGTATATGAAGAAGAGAGATGAGGAGGCTAAAGAGTTTGAGGACAAAAAAAGTTGATAATGTAGAAATACTGAGGGTATACATCACCTTCACAAATTTTTAATTGTTTTTGAAGGATTTTTCTTCATGTGCAGTCAGTAGCTGTGACTATTAATAGCTGTTGAATTATTTCTCAATTCTGTGATGGAATTAGCTGTGCTGTGTTAATGTGGCTGGTTTTTCTACCAGTCCTTCAGGGTGGTTTCATTAATGAATGTTTGATAATATAACTTTTTTTTCATTCTGAAAGATGCTGATACTGCTAAAAATGCTAAGTAGGTCTCAATTCATAAAAGTGTACACACATGCATGCGTGTTGCAGCCTACGTTACATATGTATAAACAAATTCACATTTCAGAGGTGTTAGATTATTTATGTCAAACACTGGTTTAAAAAAGTGTGAAAAGAACCAGTAGCTTTCTCATGCCTTGTCTTAGGAAAACCTTGCATCCTATAGATCAGGGCATTGAAGTTGATTGACTTCAGTGTTTAAAAAAAAAAAAAAGAAGTAAGCACCATTTTTTTTCCCTGTGGATGAGGTGTTTTGAAGTGCTTTATCTGCCCTGCTGTCTCATAAGATAAAGATTCACAATGTGGATTTGCACAGTGGAAAAATATAGAGGTTCCCACTTTGCCAGCTGTATTCATGATCACAAAATGTCTATGAACTTAATTATCCTTGAGACCTATTACCCACTCATTTGTGAAAGTGGTTTGAAAATGACTAATGGCTTCAAATGTTGGAAAGGAGAAGGATGGAGAAAATGTGAGACTAAAGACGAAAACACCCTGCATGTGTGTGCACAAGCATCCATGTGATTGTGTAAATTTATTTTCCTTAAGATATCAGGTGTAGAGGGGTTAGACAAATAATGAAAAGGGGGAACCAGCAGAGGTTTGGAAGAGGAAATGAGTGGAAAGAGCAAGTGGTTACGTACGCATGCTGTGGAGCTGCAAAGGTGTTTCCATGTGGATGTTGCAAAGAAAATCACAATTTTGAAGGAAGAACAAACAAATTACAAGAGAAACATTAAAAAATGTTGCACAAAGAGGGAAATGTGTATTGAAAATGTCTTGTAAATGACTGTGAGAGGTGAGACAGTGAAACACTGAGATCAGTGTTACAGCAGGAAGTGGGGCAACCTGTGGCCCCAGTCCAAGGCAGTTCTTTAGTTCTTGTTTAACTTTAAAAGCACCAAATTGGACAGTACATTGCTTGAAAATAGCAATTTTTTTCTCAGGGAGTTTTCTTCGCTGAAGCTGATGATGGAGCTGAGACCTGAAGGTCCAAGGGACTGTGAACAATGTGGCTTTGAAAGAAAAGTGTAGAAATTGAAAGGTGATACAAATGGCTCTGACAAGCCAAGGAAATTTTTTTTCTAAAGTAGAGAGAAGTTGTCTAACTAAACAGGGAATTTCTTATACTTGGTGCATATCTTGAGGAGGAAAGTGTTTTAGCAGCCAACTGAAGTTATAGTATATGTAGGCTTTATTTGCATTTGTACAAATTGATTCATCTATTCAGAGTCAATAATATTGTGCTCTATTAAAATTCTAAATAATGGGTATATTACCAATGAAGAGATTTTTTGTGAGATTGGTATTTTTCTCATGTGAAATCCAGTTGGTGATCCTGCAATGAAGTTTCTGTTGCTATTTTGATTGAAACTGCTGGCATGTTGTTACACTAAGTCTTGCAGGACTTTGCCTGCTGAAGTTGAGGCTTGGGATGGAATACCAAAATCTATTTCCTTTGGAGGCTAATATTTAGAGAGGCCCTTACCTTTTATCCAGCTGCTTATGTAGTAGTGGCTGTGTAACTGTGCATGCAGATTGCCTCCAGGGATGTGGTCTGAACTGGGAAGGGGGAGGAAAGGGAATTGCAGTTTTACTGGTCCAGTTTGCAGCAATACCCCAGGGAGGCATCTGCAGAAACTGATGCAAGGGAGTTGGTTTAAAAGCTACAGAGACCTGCAGGGGAGGCAACTGGAGGATCCCTTAGATTTTCTGCAGGAGCAGAGTTTATATAAAACATGGACCTGTCTCCTTATCTTTCCAAGCTATGAAGCACTTCTCAAAATCTTACATCCTAGTTGATTTGTAGTAGTCTTCTCCCTCCTGCTGACACCCTTGCTGCCTGCTTAACATGCTGTTGCCAGTAAGTCTTCACTGTGATAACTTAAATGTAACTAAAATGAATAATGTCTCTGTCCCTTTGCCTGTTCTTTAAAGTCAGCAAATTTTATTTGGGGCATTTCTAATGATCTTCACTGAGAGTAATGATGGTAAAAAATACCATTATTTTCCTCATGAACCATGAAACCAAACTAAATTACAGAAGTTTGAGGGAAGATGATGCGGTATTAGAAGCCAAAGCCTACTGTGTGATTTTGTTTAGAGAAGTGCTGGGGGCTGTGAAATGTCAAATAGATTCCAGTTGTGTAATTTCAGGATCAAATTGTATTAACACCCATACTTAAAGTAAAATAATACCATTTGCTGGTTTGATTCCATTCATCTTCAATAAAAGTAAGATTCTAAATTAACATTACCTTTTTAAATCAAGGTTTCAGGTAGACTTCAGAACCTCAACAGTTAAAATTATGGAAGGAAAAATCAGTGTTTTTGTACACCTTGACTAATGTACTTCTTTAAACACAATTATCACAGAATCACAGAATACCCTGAGTTAGAAGGGACTCAACACAATCATTGAGTCCAACTCCTGGCCCTGCACAGGATACCCCAAGAATGACACCATGTGCCTGAAAGCATTGTCCAAATACTTCTTGAACTCAGTTATGGTTCATAACCAAGCAGTTCAGTTGCCTTTCATCCTTTAATATGTCATATATCTCCTAAACTTCAGAAATAATCTCTGGGTGTGCCTGTGGGTTGGCCTGCTCTAGTGGGTACCTGCTGTACGGTTGTCATATGCCACAGAAAACTTGGACTCTGAATTGGGAGCGTTTGTCTATGTCCAGTAACTTTGATAAAGCACCTTTCGGAACTTACCTTAGCTTCCCATGTCTGTACTTTCATTTTAAAAGAATGTACTGGTTTTCTCTCTAGAAAATAAAGGCAGAAAGTGTATGTCATTGTGGGATGTCTTACATAAAATTAAAGCTGCTAGACTAATATGCACCCTAGAGCTTATTCTGCCTTATGAACCGTCAGGGCTGGATTGCGAGCCTTGGAGAAGAAAGAGAGTGTGAGATGAAACCATCAGAGATAGAGTTCACATGGGGTTATTAATGGACAATTCCAAATCTGCCTGCACTAAAATGTCAGTAATTCTGTGTTTAGAATTACTGTAATTTAGAAACCTGTTAGTACCAGCAGAACCAGAGTGTTTACAGCTATCACTTGGACTTGCTTGTAGCAAAGTTCTTTGTACTGGAAATGTCTTTAGGCTTAAATAAGGAAGGCATAATACCAAGCAGTGCTGTAAAACTCTTCAAGGTATATGCAACTGTGTGTGAAATGATGAAAGAAGCCAGTAGGGGAAGGGATTAGTCACTCATCCTAATTTAAAGACAACCACCCTACCACCTGTTTTTTTGTTTGTTTTAAATGTTTGGAGCAGGTATATTAGGGACAAATGCCATCTTTGTGATGCTAATAATGCCCATAAAATCCTCATTTGCAACACTGCTAAAGTCGAGCTCTTGACTCTTCATAGAGAAAATAACGGTCCTGCCTAGTGTTTGGCTACTTCTTGAATAAAGAATATAGATCACATATATGAGTTTATAGATTGAGAGGCTTGTAGTACACAAATCAGATGACTGCCAGCCTCACTAACTAAATACATTTTAGCGGTGCCTCTAAAAAGCAAACAAGCTTCCAGGTAGGCAAGCATTTAAAACATCCTAGTGTTAAGTTTTTAAAGTACAGGACACGTGTAAGTAAGGTGAATGTTGGATTACACTGTTCATTTCACTAAGCACTTCTGACTGTAGCATGATGTGAGGGCATGTTGGATTGTGCTTCCAGTTTAGGCTTTGCAGCCACTTCTCAGCATTGATGCCTCTGGATTTAAATGCTGTTTCCCCCTCTAGATGAAGATTCTACTTATTCCAAGTCCCTCTACTACTTCCACCAGATAGCAGATCAAATCCCAAGAATCCCAGTGAATCAGCCAAAAGCTTCTCTGATCTCATTCACACACCATTCATATCCCAGGAGGAAGTAGTGCCCCTGGCTGTCTTTATAAGGGTATTCCCAAACCAGTGCAGAAGGCCAGCTGGGTTTCTTCTGGGGGAGTAAAGGCAGTCCAGAAGTAAACTGTTAGAAATAATGCTTTTATAAATGGAATTTCTGAAAGAGGGACTTAAAAACTGCAAGTGGATATATGCTAGTGCTATTCAACTTTTTTCTTTCTTTTTTTTCTTTTATTTTTAGATCACCTTTTGCTGCTGTCACAGATTACTCAGTAACAAGAAATAATGTCATACAACTCTGTCTGGAACTAACAACAATAGTACAACAGGTATGAGATAGTCTGCTTAGCAATTTACTTTTTCCTGAATTGTAAATGGGTATTACTTTCTTCCCACAATTTTGTTTTACACTGGCTGTATCATTGTCCAACCAAAATGAGGGAATACTAGTATTTAGTAAATGCTTTGTAAAAACTGTCTTCTGGTTTTAGAGAACTAGTTTGTGTTGTGCTGTGTGTATGGCTCTGTATATCTGAGCAGTAATATTTACCTTGAGTTCTCTAGTATGATATAATCAGTATAAAATGAGCTATCTACTTGATAATTTGCATATTTAATTTCTTATATTTTGTCTTTTAATTTGATTACCTATCTCGTTCAAAACATCTGTATATATTGGACTTCAGTAATCCGCTCTTCCATGACATTTGTATCATCTATGTTGTCAATATACCTGTTGACACATGTTCCCTGGAGGGGTTGGAATATTTTGATTATATTTTTGTACATCCTACCTTCAAGAAATCCAGAAGTAGTTACTGAGAAGCACTTGCTTAATGGGCTTCTCTGGGGAGTGCAAACCTGAGAACCTTCCCCACCCTTCTGTGTATGGGTTAGGTCTGTCTCTATGTTTGTCTGTTGTTCTGCTGAACTGCACAGTCTCTCTGCTGCCAGGCAGAAGTTTGAGGGATTGTTTGCACTTGAGAAGTAGAGTGGCGAAAAAGTGAGAGAGTGGGCTAGGTAGGAGCACTGAGGAGACTTTTTCTGATTTTCACAAGCATGACCCCAAACTAAGAAAAACTGAACTTCTGACCCAGCGTTCCAGACTGGTCATTTTCCACAATAGCTGTGCATCACTGTCTTTAGATAGTTTTTAGATGAGGGAAAGAGCCACCTGATCAATTTTCAAGTATCCCCTATTAATAAGAAAGTGGGTAAAGTAGCAACCACAGCAGTATTTCCCAGGAATTAAGTCAGTATCAATTAATCTTAAAAATTCATCCCTATCCATGATACTGCTAATTCACCATTGTGTAGGTTGATATTTCTCTATGTATATTTTTCAGTGTGAATGAGAGTAAATGTTACTGTTTAATGCCTTTGGAGAAGAGCATTTTTACCTTCCCCAAAAACGACATAGTTTTGCAACCAAAAAGCAGCTCACGAATCCATATATTGAAGTCAAAAGAAGCATTTATGTGCCTTTAAATTAATTTAAGCATGTACTGAAATTGAATTAGGCTGTATTCAGAAGAACAATAATGAAAAATTCCATTAGTAGTCTCAAACACGTGGTTTGAGCTCTACTTAAAACAAATGCATTCCAATGTAGCATTTCAAAATGTCTTAGCTGCTGGTTTTTTATATGCTCACTGAACACACTGAGAATCCTCATTGTGCTTTCTTATGGCTGTAAATTAAATCTTTCACTATCACCTCATCAGGTATTTTTTCTGTCTCAGAATCTTGTTTTCTTTTGTATGCAAAGTGTATTATAGTACCTTACTAGCTTATTTTTTTTGTGAAAAATCTATTTTTCTTTTGCCTAAGAAAGCAATGTTGCAGTTTTTTCTTTTTAACAGTAGTGAGCAGCTTCTTATAATGCTTAAAGGTTTATAAAATGCATACAGTCTGTACATTTTTAATACCTTTGTGACGTGAGGCGACCGGAGAAACTTCCCCAGGCTAGCCCCTACCCCCGGCCCTCACGCCAGAAGCGGCCACCCCCAAGCCAGAAGTGACCCGGGTGGTGGTGCACAGCAGGGCTCCTGGCTGCTCTCTACGGTGCCTGTGATGATGTCAGTGCCGAAGATCAGGGCAAAAAGCAAGGAGGAGCCTTCTATGTGGTTTCCCAAAGGAGTTTATTCTCTGACAGGGTCAGAGGCAGAAGACTGGTTAACCGTCCAGTGCACCCGCTTTTAACTGGGGGTGGAACCAGGGGTGGGTACATTCAGGGAACCAATCAGGGACAACTCAGGGTGGAGCCCAACAGGGATTGACAGAACTAAAACCAATCGGGTAGCACAGAGGGAGGGCACAACTTAGACAAACCAATAGGGCGTCGTGGAAAGAGTGATTGACAGGGAACTTACTAGAACGATGGGTAAGGGTTAGGGAAGATTGACAACTAGGGGGCGGAGCAAAGGGCAGGTTCAGGGAGGAGTGACAACTGGGTGAGGGAGGAGGAAACTTTGGGTGAAAGCAACCTCATGTGGGGAGAACAGGGATAAACCATAAAAAGGAGATTACAAAAACATACATAAAGAAAAAACACACCACCACACCTTTGAACTTTTTAAAGACTTCTGTAAAATTTAAAAATAGAACTTCAGTAGCTGAGTTCCATCAGGATTTTTTTTACGTTGTCCAAGTTACAGCCAATGTTTAGATTCATTGACCAAAACAAAAAAAAAGATTCTTTAGTCAAGATAAAGAATAAAAAGCGCTAAACTTAAGGTAGCTTGCTTGAATTGTTTTGCACATTTTGAAGCTAATTGTAATATCATGTTTCTTCATAGAATTATATGATACTGTGTTGTGTCCCCCTCATTATCAGAGCTAAATGGATAATGGAACAAAATTACAGTATTGCATCACTCTTATAAGGATGAAGTCTAAGAAAACCTGTTGAGTTTCTGTGTTTTAACCTATAAATAATTAGAAAAGTTAGAGTTAGAGACCGATTTTGGAATAAAATGTGGGAAGACACATGCTTTGTTTTAACTGTTAAGTTTTCTGTGTTTCACGCTGCCCAAAGCCTGACAGGCCACTGTGCAGTGGATATTTGCCAGTGAGAAGAGGTCCCACAGACCACTGCAAGTTATTTCTGTAGCCTGCACTAATGATCTGCTTCTATGCAGCTGCTTTATTTTGGCTTAGGTATTTTTGGCTTAGGTATGAGATGATGATTTTTGCTACCATTTCCTTGCACTCTCTCTGCTACACATATCTGCCGCTCTGTAGGAATTGAAGGCTGAGCATTAGATTTAGATTAGATTTGTGTCGACAGAATTGTTCCAGTCACAAATGCATATCCGGAAGAACATGAGAGAATGGATGGTGTTCATGAAAGTCTTGCTGTTGACTTAGATAGTTGGGTTATTCAGCTTCAGAGGGTGCCAAGAACTGGTCCTTTTGAGTGTGCTCATTTTGGTTTAGAAACGTTGCAGTAGCTACACTGATAACTCTAAGGAACAGAAGATTTCTTGCTTTCTTAGGCAATCTGTAGATAGCTTTTATTATCATTCTCAGTGCTCTTATTCCTCAGGAATTCATTAAGGTTCCAATAAAGAAGCTTTCTTCTTTAGAATTGAAGCCCTGGAAATCTTAGGAATATCTGAAAAGTCTAATTTTATATTGACTTTTTAAGTTATTTGACTTTTTTAAGTTACCAGATGGTTAAAGAAAACTTTGCTGCTGAACACACAATTTCTTTTATTACTCTTTAATAGTGATCATTAGTAGCCCTCATCACATGTTTTTTACTATCCTCACTCCGCTTTCACAATGATTTGCGGTGTTTATTTAATTTAAAACCACTGATGTTTATCTTGCAGCTTTAGTGTCTTGTGGGATTTACTCAGGAGTATGCTCCAGTAGAAGCATAGCTGTAGGCCTGTAAATACTCCTTTAGAAAAGCTTCACTGCATTTAATTCTCTGCCTAAAGACCTCTTTGAAGAGCTGTGGTGGGAGCAATGCTGTGTAACCGGGGTGGAGATGGAGAGCAGTCACTTGGCTGACATGGATCTTGCATCATGGTCACAGAGCACACTTCTGACATCAGCTGTCTCACAGCAACTCTTGGAGGTAACCTCAGATTTTGGGTGACACAGGATGAGAACCTGAGTAATGCAGTTTGGGAGGTGGCAGCCAGGATGGAAGCTAGCAAAGAGAGACCGAGATAATGCTACACAAATGCACTGTCTGGACTTTATGGGCACCTGTGATTTTGAGCTAAAAGCTGTGCTATAGAGCACACAGAATTGCTCTGTGCACCGCTTCAGCTGAGAGATTTGGAACTTTTTTCCCATTTAAAGGCATTTGAGGTACAAAAGGGAAAGCGTCCGTATGTCCCTTGCCCAATGGACGCACTCCCCAGGGGATATTGCTGCTGGGCTTTTAGCCATGGCTGTTTTTCACATAAAAAATACTGAAAAGGATCACAAATTACTTGTTGGGCAATGGACTGTTTTTTATGCCATTGTGGGTTTTGTAATCAGATGACTGTAAACTCAAAAGAGGAATGTTCCAAATGTTGTTTCACTGAGAAATGTAAGTTCAGGCTTGTTTTCCAGTTAAAAGGATAAAATGGAAATTTACCTTCTTAGCTCTCCTGCTCTCACTCAGAATCCAAATGCAGTAATGTAAAGTGGTTCTATTTATTTGTTAAGGACAATATCAAATTCATGAATGAAGAATAATAATTGATATCCTGAGTACCAGTCTTACAAATTATCTCTCATATAATCTTTTCTTTCACAATTCCTAACTTTTGTTTTTAAGTCCTAATTATTAAAGACTTTGAGGACTCACTAAATATAGCTTAAAATTTTAAAATTTCAGGTCATACCAAATTGCTAATTACCTCGGGAATCTTTAGCTAATAAAATGGTTTTAATAGTTTAGTGGTGTGAAGCTTTGATTGGATCATCATTAAAGCTGCTTTGTACCTCTAGATTGTAGGGGTTTTCAAAGCAACACATGCTGGAGACAGTTGCATATTAAATTTTAAAGTTTCTTTTATTTACATTTTCAGCACTATTCTTTCCACTCCAAACTTTATTGCCAAATGCTTGTAGAAAAAACTTTGTTAGCCTGCTGTGGTAATAATCCCTTCCTTCTCCCCTTTTTAAGATAAAAATGCTTTATGACGAGGAGGCCGCATTCTTTAAGTTTTTTTATATATGTGCACAGCACACTGTTTATACAAAAAGCCCCATTTTTGGTAAGTTTTCAGGTAAGGGGTAAGTGTACAAGTAGGTAGCTAGATAGATGTGGGGGAAAGTTATAACTAAATAGCTCCCCTTGAAAACAATTCACAGGCAATGTCTGCCTATATATATGAAATCCAAAGGGTCTTCATATGAGACAATTATAACTCACTGTAAGTAATGCTGGCAGGAATTCAGATTCACCTTGTATCCTTCAAGTGCTGCTCTTATGCAAGATTTTCTGTTGTATAGGTTTCAAAGCAGCTCCCAGTAGTAATGTTTGAGAAAACATATTGATCTATGCAGTTGTTCTCTTCACTTTTAAAAGTCAATATGTAATGCATATATATAGTCAAAAATAGAAACTAAAGGATTGTGGGAAGCATGAAACTTGTTCTTGTTTACAAGAAGCTATATCAAAGTAGTTTCAATTTATGCTCTTTAGCAATGTTTTTCTGTTTTTCATAGTAGAGTAGCTTATTTCTCTTAAAGCACACTTTTATGGAACATTTCAGATGTAATTTAATGTAATGTAAAAAGTGCCTAAGGTACTTAGCACTGATGCCTTTTTCTGATTCTGGTAGTTTGTTTCTGCTATTTGATTATACAGTTGTGTTTTTTTTTTCCCTTGAAATGACTTACTTGTATATAAATTCTCTTTTGATGTAAGTTTTGAAGTGCTTTTTGAAATGGAATTAGGCATGGAATAGATGAAAGATTAAAACATCAATAATAGTCTATTGGTGTGAACCTCTGCTAGAACTAATTTGATGACTCATGAGTTGTCATTGAGGTAGATGCTGTAAAGAGGTATGGGGTTTTCTTCCTAAAGTTGTGCACAGCTGTATATGTCTGTGGTGCGACATTTTCAAAGTAGCTTGTGAAGCTGCCACCCTGTAAAGGTGAATTTGTTTTCTTTTCCATTCTCAGAGAAAGTAGTTTCTTTTCCTAAGGGATGGAAGGAAAAAAAACAAACCAAAAACCACCAAAAATACTCAATGTTGCTTAGTATGCAAAAAACTTAGTGACCAGAAAGCAAAAATGAGTTGGTATTGGCTTGTTTTGTTATTTTTAGGCTTGTTTTTGTTTGCTTGCTTTTCTTCCAGATTAATGATTGACAGTCTCTGAACATGGGGGAAAGTGAAACGCAAAGCAGAATAATTTGTGAAAAAAGGATAGTCTTTTTGACAGGGCATATGTTGGTAAACCAATACAGCTGTTAAACTTTTCCAAGAAATGGAGCTTGAGTGAGTCAAGGTGACAGTGAAGGAGTCAGGGACTATGGAACCATGTGCAGAAAGTAACAGAAAGTTGGTGAAGACTGAGGTAAAGTGTAGACTGGAGAGAAAATATGGTTTTGTATCTCATGTTTCCTTTAAACAAAAGCTTTTTGTATTAGACTGATGTGGGCACTGTGTCTGTGCAGACTGAGTGGCATCACAGCCTCCATCTGAATAGAGGCACACAGAGGATATCTCACGCTTACTGAGTAATTATAAATGGTAAATTTAATGATTAATGATGATGTACTGTGGTGCTCATATCAGTAAATGTGAAGCCTGAGCCTCTGCATTTCTTTCACTTTGGAAACTGATCTTCCTTCCCAGAGGCAAGGCAGTCTCTGTAACCAGGTACAGTGAAGCAAGATTCCAGTTCAGTACAGTGAGTTACAGGAACCATGTGTTGCTAAGTAGCTAGTAAGAGCCTTAAGCATAAATAAGTGGAGTGTCTGTCTTTATTTCAGGAATATGTGTGTGTTTGTTTGAGTAAATCCATTACAAATCCATACATTTCAGATGATCCGGTATGAAACATTGAAGTCTCAAGTAGCTGAGCCTGGAATGCCATCTGCCTAAATATTATTACTTTTTTTCAGTTAAATTAATTTAATTTTTTCTATTGGCAAAATAACCACCTAGACAAATATAAAACATGACATTTTTTGCTGCGGTTGTATTTTTAAAACCAGAATTATTTACCATGACAGTACTAGAGGAAAAGCAGAACTAAAAAATTAAGAAGTTATTTACCTCCAAATTGTCTTGGAAGTGACATTGAAAACTTAAGAGCTGCACAATACATTATGCTACAAGCTCCATTTTGCATGGCAATAATAAAATAGGTTTGAATGCATGAGGCTTGTTTAGAGGTGTGGAAGTGTTTTGACATTGTTTTTTTTTCCTTTGGATGGACGATGTTTTCATCAATTCCAGTCTCTCATCTATTGATAGTTTCAGTGGATTGTTTTTTTGCCTGCTGAATGTCACCAAGTAGAGAAATCATCTGAGCAGCTGAAATTTGACTTAGACCATGTAAGCACTTGGATTCTGCAGCATATATGAGCAAATATCAGTGATTTTAGTTGGTGCTGAAATACTGTCTGTGGTTTCTGACCAAATGGTGTACTGGCTCATTTTAGAAACAAGGAAGAGGTGTAACTCTCTACATGCAAAGTAAGAATTAATATGTGACTAGATCCCTAAGGAAAGCAACATGATGTCTTTTACGGGAGGGAGAAATAATTGGAAATGGAAAATTACTTCAGAAAGATAGAATTAAAGAGCTTAGTGTACCCATTGCATCTCTCTTAATCCAGCAAGCAATTTTTCCCAGTAGTTGCTTGGTCTGTGGGTGATTTATGTAAGTTGTATTAAATTTCTACATTAAATATTCTGTTACTATGGTGATAGGTGCCACTCCACACAGATTGTTTAAATAAAATTAAAGCAGTTCTTTGTACTCTGTAAGCTGGGTAATTGCTATTAGTTGGTACACAAGGGTTATGAACTTAGAACTGCAGATTTGTTGCATTTTCAGGGAAAGGCTCTAGACTTCTAAAAGCATGTGTGTAGGTTGCATGAGAAATGTCCTTTTTTGTCCATTTATTTAGTAGCTTGCATTGTATTTTCCCAATAGAGATTTTTTCCTTCTTCTCTTACTATGATGCCTGCTCACCATTCTGCTTTCTGCCACCTCTCTCAGTTCTTATGCACGTTTCCAATGGAGGAGGACAGAATGGGTTCTGCAGGTTCAAATGAGTTCTGGCTTCAGTGTGGAAAGGAAGAGAATTAGTTGTAGTAGAATGAGGATTCTATAGACCCAGTGGCAAGAAACTGCAAGAATTGAATAACTGTAGCATAAGTGAGAAGGAAAGCAAATATTTCTGAACGGCAGTGGGAATAAAATCGACAGGATTTGTGTGGGAAGCGAGGAGGAGTTGAAAATGGCACCCAGGTTGTGAGCTTGTGGGACATACGGTGGGGGAGCTGTTGACAGAGATAGGGAAAGAAAGGGGGAACAGGGAACGTTTGGGAAGAAACGTGATTTCAGCTCTTCAGCATCCTGTGTTAGGGCTGGTGGCAAATATCCAGAAGGAGATTCTGAACTGCGAATGTGAACAGAAGGGCTGAGAGATCTGTGACTCATCCGCACAGAGATGATAATTAAAGCAGCATGATTTTAGGAGGCTGCTGAGCAATAGGGAAGAGGTTGCAGAAAAGGGGAGAATTGAGGATAGAGCTCTCTGGGACTGTCGCAGTTGAAACAGCCATAATGGGAGACTTTTTGAGCAGCCCAGTGGAAAGAAAGTCATGGAAATAGCATATTTTGGGAGGGTTACTTAAAAATACAGTGTAGATTTTAACAGTGTCTGTGTAATTTTAAAAATTAATTTTGTGTGGCAGCAGCCAAGGGTTACCTGTGCAAGCACTGAGTGTTGTATAGCTTAGAGGAGGTTGTTATTGCATTTTGGTTAGGAAGGAGACAGAAGAAAGGTCTTTCCTTTCCCCTTCTCTCTCTTCCAAACATCTGTAATTTTCAGTGTTCCCAAGGCCCGTACCTTTTGTATCCAGTGACCTGCTAGACCTCTTAAAATATAAGATGTGGTAAAGCACATCAGGAAACTGCTGACTGTGTCATGCTCTTATTTCTTGAGAGCATGTTGCCAGAGGAGAACGTTACCTGCTTACCAGCTTCTGTAGTTTTTGGGGCATTTAAGTTTTTTGTTCCTTGTCCTTTTAAAGGTGTGTTGGAGGAGGGGGTTGAACAGAGCTGTGTATCTGCCAGTTTGTATTCTATTATTCCAGTAATTATCCAGACATACCTGTAAATCACAGTCTAAGCAGGGTTCCATAACATCCCTCAGTTTCTAATCATCACGCTCTACAGAACACAGCATTTTGTCATAGCCAACCATATCCTGAGCTGCTTCAAAAGCAGCTCGAGGGAGGTGATTCCCCCACTCTACTCCATTCTTGTGAGACCCCACCTGCAGTGCTGCATCCAGCTCTAGGCCCCTCCTGTAAGAAGGATGTGGATCTGTTGGAACGATTCCAGAGGACATCATGAAGATGATCAGAGGGGCGGAGTGCCTCTGCTATGAAGACAAGTCAAGTGAGTTGGGTTTGTTCAGCCTGGAGAAGAGAACGCTCCAGGGAGACCTTATAAGCAGCTTTCCAGTGCCTAAAGG
>WAAE01023188.1:0-51323 GCA_013400495.1 Nicator chloris
GGGGAGGACGGGGAAAGGGGGGAGAGAGGAACCATTCATTCCTTGTAGAATGGGAAGTCAATTCAACAATGGGTAATTAGCGTGGGCCATGGATTCTCAAAGGCACTGAGGACACTGGACTCTTTCTCTCACTCTGATGTTTAGTGCGGTATTGTGGACCCCTCATTTAATTAGTGCACTTTGATACCCACAGGAGCTTGAAGCTCCAGGGCATGCTAAACACAGACTGACACCAGCAAGCTTCTGCCTCCTTCCAGTCTAATTAGAGACACAATGAGCTGCAAAGACAATGTTTTACTCCAAGATTTCTTCTGCAGATACCTCTGGCAGGAAACAATCGTTTATTTTGTGTCTATATTGGTATTCAGATTAAATTGTTAGCATGCAAAAGATGAGCTAAGGGCACATATCTATTAAAAATGCTTAGCAGAGTTCAGAAATGATGGAAGCAATTTGTGGGGAAAAAAAACGTATTTTCCCCTTTGGAATTTTTTTTTTGTTCTCTTATCTAATTAGAAGTAAATGATTTGAGTGAGAAAACCAAAATAGGCTGGACTCTAAATCATCTCTTATGAAATGATTTTTCCCCTTTTGCATTAATAGTTTCTACCTCTCAGAAAAGAGATTTTTAACTTAACTGTTTGCAAAACTGAAAGGCAGGAAAAAAAAGGAGATAAAAAAATCAGTACTTGTGTTACAATTGTCTGTTGAAATGAGCACCCACCTACTTTAACAGGACATCGTGCAGAGAAAATGTTACTCATATTTGCAGCTCTTTTAGGAAGAAACCCCAAAAAGTTTGTGGCAATGACTCTGTGTGTGTGCATGTGTTGTGTGGGTATATAAAGTTATTTTTGATGGACAGTTCTATGCTTATTGGAAGAATATAAATATCCCAAGGGAAACTGCGTATTGAAAATTAGTCTCAGCATACACTAAACACTTGCATGTGCTGCTTAACAATAGATTGGAGAACCAGTACTCCTAAAAATTCAGCTTCTTCTACATTTATAGTATCATTACTTTCCTCTTTCTCAGGTAATTAAGGAGAAATAGACTAACATGTATCAATGTGTTAATTCTCAGACTAGAAAGGTACTCTGCTGGTTAAATTATGGTAATTTGAACAGTTACACAATTTAATAAATGGTTATAATGGGAGAGGGAATGGATGTGAAAACAGGAAAATGCAAAACAAAATTTCTATTCAACTTTTAGATCTGTGAACCAAACTAATTGTGGACTGAGAAATAGTAAGGAGAACAGTCTTGCCCTGCTTCTTGGCATCACATGTAAGATCCTTCCTACTGCTTTTGTTTGCCCTTTGGTGACCCCTTACGGGGTGCTTCCACTATCTGGGGATCACAGGAGGGTTACAGACATCCAGCTACCCTCCTGTATTCATCTGCTGAGGAATTCTTCTGCTACCTCCTGTATTCCTCTCCTTTTCATTAGAGCATCATCTGCTCCAATGAAAAGAGTCTTCACTAGTCCCACAAGCTGAAACCCAAGATGAGTTAAGGGCACATATCTATTAAAATGTACAGATAATGGTGATGAATGGAGTTAAGTACAACTGATGGCTGGTCACCAATGGTGTTCTCCAGGACTCCATATTGGCGCCTGTCCTGTTTAAGATCTTTATTAATGACCTGGAACAGGGATCAAATGGATGCTCCAGTGGTTTGTACAGGACACCAAGCTGGTGGGTGTGTTAATCTGCTGAAGGGCAGGAAGGCTCTCCAGAGGGATCTGGACTGACTGGGTTGATGGACTGAGGTCAGCTGTATGAGGTTCAGTAAGCCAAAGTACAGAGTCCTGCACTTGGGTCATAACAATGACATGCAGTGCTACAAGCTGGGAGATGAGTAGCTGGAAATCTGCCTGTTGGGAAAGGACCTGGGGGTGCTGATCAGTGAAGAAAATCAAGAAGATCAATGGCATTGTAGATCGTGTCAGAAATTGTGTGGACAGCAGGACTAGGGAAATGGTTGTCACTGTATTCAGCACTAGTGAGGCTGCACCTTGAATTTTGTTTTCAGTTTTGGGCACCACACTTCAAGAAAGATGTTGTTTAACCTGAATAATAGGAGGACACCTTACCTCTCTCTACAACTGCTTGAAAGGGGGTTATAGCAACCTGGGGGTCAGTTCTCTTTTCTCAAGGAACAAGTGATAGGGGAAGAAAAAATTGCCTCAAGTGGCACCAGGGAGATTTAGACTGGATATTAGGAAAAAATTCTTCACAGAAAGAGCTGCCAAGCATTGGAATAGGCTGCCCAGGGAAGTGATAGAGTCATCATCCCCAACGATATTTAAACATCATTTAGGTGTGGCATTTAGGAACATAGTATAGTGGTGGACTTGGCAATATTAGATTTATGGTTGGACTTGTTGGTCTTAAAGTTCTTGTCCAAGCTAAACAATTCTATGGTTCTATGATCAACATATCATAAGGTCTAGCAGAAGGGGAAAAGAGGCTCCAGCCCTGACCTGAAAATCTTTGTCCCCTTGTCCAAATTTGGAAAGACTTCTGAACAGAGATTTTTCCACTGTTGGAACTCCCATTCCAAACTCAGAGGCTATGTTGTATTAGTAAGCTAAATGTAAGGAACACACGTGCTATAAACCAGATATAGATATGATTTTACCAATATATTTGATAAGTAAAATTTATAATGCTTGCTTTCTTTCACAGATAATTAACCAAAATACCTCAAGCAAGTTTGTGGTGACACAATAATGAATGTTGACATAAGCTGGAAACCATATATCAAAATTGAATGCACAGAAGTATTCCAGGAAAATATGTAAGTAGTCTTGGTTTTATGGTAGCTCCTGCTGTAGTAGCTCCAGTTCACAGACTTAAATTGTTGCCTACTGTCACTCATGGCATTGTACACTTTAGACTTTTTCCACCTAGCACTTTCCCAAGCATCCCCAGACACTCACTTAGCACAAGCACAGGTCAGATCTCGGGTTTGTGTTTCCCAAGACATGTCATTTTTCCCTGAATGCCCCGTGTTGAAGCAGAAGAAGAGTCAAAAGCCGCCATTTCAGGTTTTCTCTTGATTGTTTATTATTTCTTATCTACAAATTCTTTCTGTGCCCTGCCAAGGTCTTGTTGCAGCGAGGACATGAGACGACTCCCGCCCACGACAGGTGGGCAAAACTTTTTATACCATGTTCTACATATCTTTTATTTACCATTAATCACCAATACCTACTACTAATGTTAGACATGTCACCTCTATTCTACACCAATCCCTGTGAGCCACCACAGCAGAAAAATGGATGACAAGAAGAAGGACAGAAAGGACAAGGACCACACCCAAGTCTTCCATGTTTTTCTTCTGACCTCTTTCTAAAAATCCTAATATTCTACATTTGCACCCTGTGATCACTTAACTACTGTTACTAACTATTATTTTTCTTACATTCTCGTGACTTGTGATTCATTTCACAAGCTGAAAGCTCTTCCATGGACCGAGATCCAGGACAGTGTCTCTCTGGGGCTCTGTGCAGGGGGGCCTCTGACCCCCTGCCAGGACCTCAAACCCTCCAGGGCAGTCAGAGGAGTGCCCTGGACTCCGACAGTCAGACACTACCCTAAAAAGGAAGTATGAAAAACTTTACAACATGACTAGCTTCTTCTCCATGCTAGAGTCCTCTAACACAGCCCAAATGTCTTTGTAATCTCCGAAGACCTACTTGTTCTAATCCCACATAGGCAGGCGTGAAAATAGGTAACCTGTTCTGGACTGGAAACTTACCAGTCAGCCAGGCTACAGAGAAGTATTCACATTATTTCATGAACTTTGAAATGGGGAAGGCACTCCCCAGGTAATCAGCATGTCTTACGACTATGACATTCAGTGACCCCAGAGGACATCCAGAAGCTATGTAGTGGATATGGAATCAGAGGGCACAGCTTGACCAAGGACCTGCAGCTGGGCCATGGTGCCTGCTGTTTTCTCTGTCTGAGAGAGCAATGGAGAGGACAAGACATGAACTACCCATTACAAGGATTGTGAACAATTATTCCATTTCCTAGTGAGGACTGCTGTCACTGTCATTCAATATTCCTTTTCTCATATGGAAACAATCCAATAGGATTGTTGTTGGACAGAATTTAGATTTGTGCTACTTCTCATTTAACAGTTTTGTAACAGGCACATGTTTCAAAGGACCACCTGGATGGCTTACTTTTTTGGGAAGCTGTAATCAATGATATAAGCACATGAAAGTGTTAATTTTTCTTTGAAATATCATTTCAGTTTTCTTCTTTACTTACAATCACTGTGGTACTCCTGGCCCTAGAAACTTCCCATTGGTGTGTGACTGATGACGTTCCAAGGCCGTCCCTGAGGGTACTAAGCTGTGCTGCTGCCAGCTGTCCAGCTAATAGTTCATGATTTCACCAAAGACCAGAGGAGGTGAGTCAAAAAAGTCTCTGAAATGTGACACAGGTAGGAAAGAGCAGATGAATTTCCCTTTCCACTGCACCCAGCATGAGGTGGAGTTGACAGTGAATGGTAGTAAATCCTTCTGTACTCCGGAACCACAACTACAGTCACAGGGCTATTAGGCAACATCTAGATTTGAATGGTTTGTTTTTATTTTTTCTAATGAAATTTAATTTTACCACTCTGCTTTCCATCTTTGAACAGAGAAAGAAATAGTACTGACTATATGCAGTGGATATCTTCTAGTACTAATGCTTTACTATAGCTAGACTTTAAAAGCAGGATCTGTTCTCCCCAAGGCTACTTATTCCCTATCTGAAACATTAAAGTAACTGCTGAATAATTAGCCGTTGATACCTTGGAAATTAATGTTTAAAATGCAGAGGAAAAAAAAAATGTACCTTTTCTTCTAGAAAAAATATTCAAGCTGTAACTTGAAAGTGCCTAATCCTTTCAAACATTCCCCATTTTCCAAGAAAACAAAAAAGATGATACTATTACTATTTACCATGTATACCAAGCTTTTTGTCATTTTTTGGTGCATTTCTGAAAGCTATAAGGCAATTAATTAGGCAAACTCTAGGATTTCAGTGTGTTATTGTTCACATGCTGGGGTTTTTTTTGACATGATAATGTGCATGATATATAAAAATTATAAACAGGTAGAGGAGACTAGAAGTGAATGGAGCAACTGAGCAATAATTAGGTTTTAAATATTTAATATTGTTGAGAAATAATTAGGATTCAAAAGTGGACGTAGGTATCAGTCAACAATGAAACCCAAGAAGCTTTCTTAGGTGCATGTGGGCTTTCCAGCCATTCATTCCTGGGTAATTAAAGCTGTCATTCTGAATACACCTGTCTGAAAGTAAATCAATGGAATCATGTCTTCCTGAATATGTACAGCTTCAGAGCTTTTGCTGTTTCTTATTGGTTTGCACAGTCACAGGGAAATTAAAACAACATATATTATCAGAATCTGTAAAATAACCTCAAATTTCTGCTGCTGCTTCCTGGGAATACAGTAAATTATCATGTGGGCTCTGAAATGTGTAGCCATGGTTGGAAACTGCAATTTCATAAATTGGCCTTTTCACTAGAACTAATCTTCATGTTGCTACATTTGCTGTGTCTATTAGTAAAAGACAACTCTGAGAACTCCAGCTCCTAAGCAGACCAATATCCCAGGAAAAGAGTGCTGGGTATTTCAATAACTTGCACTTGCCAGTAGTAGTTGGAATTCTCTGAGGAAAAAGATCTTCTGATCAGTTTGTACGACCCTGTCTCATTGACAGGTGCTTCCTTGATACCTAGTTATTCAATATGACTGAGTAGGCTATGGTCAGTAACTGGTTCATTTTCAAGTTATGATCAAGGATGATAGGATTCAAAATCCAGGAACCCTCTAATTACATTAAAATGTTTAAAATAATCTCTGAAAAAAGACTGACTGACATGTACTACAGGGTTCCTGTATTATGTTAGATAATAGTAAATGAATTTCCAGTGAGCAGTATCAGCAATAAGAATAGGAGAAATAAGAGGAAAAGGGTCTTATGCTCTCCTTACTTCTTTCTTATTGTCTCTCTTATTTTCATTTGAATATTTCCTCTGCCACCCCTCTGTCTGCTCCTTTTGTTTAGAAATTCATCTCATTCCCTCTTGAATTCCATGATGCTTCTTGCTTCAGGGGCCCTTTGTAGTAATTTATTCCATACACTTCTAATCCTTCTGTGTAAAATAGTTATGCCTTAGCATTCTTTTCTTGTTCCCAACTTTCTAATTTTTAGATCATGTCTTCTAACTTCTGTGGTCTTGCAAGTGTAAAGAGCCTGCTTGATCGATTTTATCAGTCTTCTTCATAATTTTTAAAACTTCAATTGGGTTACATGAAGTCTCTTCTTTTCCACTGAGAATATGCTCAACTTTCTCAGTTTTTCTTTATAACTTAAATCCTTGATATCTGGTATCATTTGTATAATTGCATTACACAGCTCCCCAGAAGAGCAATTAAACCTTTACAAAGATATAGAGTCCAGCACTGTATAAATTACTCAAGGTAAGGATATGAAAGGTAAAACTTATTCTTAAATAAAATCATTCTGATTCTCTTGATTTAGATGGAAGTTCCTCTAGCATCACTGTTCAAATTCCAATTCAATTTGCTATATTTTTAATTTCATTTACATAATGGATTGAAAAAATGATTTAAAATTATTTGCTCTGCATAACAGGAAAATTGAAAGAGGAGGAACAGTTTTCTGCTATAAAGATGATATAACAAGGAAGAGGAAGGAAAAATTGGAAAACAAAGAGCTATGACCCAATTGCACTTGACTCTAAGGGCTCATATGCCCTTCCTACCCTCCTCAAAAAAGTAGTTCTAGTAATGAAAATTACTAAATTAAAAAACCTTGGAAAGAGCACACTTCCAGAGCTTGACACTATCTGTAGTTTCAACTTAGGTATAAAGAAAAAACTTGTACTGAAACCTATAATCACTGCACTGGCTCACACATCTTTGTCTTAGTAAGCACAAGTACTAGTTTTACGAGTAAGTGCATTTTTTCTTGTCTCTTTATCTGTGAAGCTTAGACTTGCTCACAGCAATACTTATTTTACCCTGCTGAGTACATGTTATTTGTGACAGAGGCTGAAACTTTTAGACAGCAGAGTGGCACACTTACATGTTTCTTGTCTGTTGAATATGAATATAAATATCTCGCTTTAACCGACCACACATACAACAATGCTGTCACAAAGTATGAGATTGTTGGGGGTTAAGGTTTTTTTCTTTTTTTTCCCCTTTTTATTTGTTGCCAGTGGAATTTCTTCCCATTCTTGCTAATGA
Source organism: Nicator chloris (assembly GCA_013400495.1). NCBI lineage: Eukaryota > Metazoa > Chordata > Aves > Passeriformes > Pycnonotidae > Nicator > Nicator chloris. Next base: position 7,318 of record WAAE01023188.1, read on the forward strand.
TGCACTGATGGCTGGGTGCTTAAGGGCGGAGAGGGGGAGCTCTCTCACTGGATCTGAGACTTCGGAGAGAAGAGTGTCGTGGCAGTTTTTGGGAAAGAGGAACTCACTTCTGCTACAGAGTCCAGCCCGGTCCTGTTTCTTCTTCTCATTTGGGGTAAGCCCCTGCTGTTGTGAGCAGCCACTGAACTGGGACCCCGTTACCTCCTGCCTCGCTAGAGGAGGGCATGTCGTCTGTCGCCCGTGCTGGGAGAGGGGTTGCTATTGCCCCAGCTCCCCTGCTGTTCCTTCAGCACTGCTCGGAGTTTCTCGCTACTCTGTAGCCTGCACCCCGCCCCTGCCTGCAGAGAACCTCCGGTCTCCAGCTCTGGAGTTTCTGATCGGTCTCTTCCATCCCTTCCTGTCTGGGACCAAGCCGCCATTACCGCGTGGTCCCCGCACCACAGCGCCCCCTGCAGCCGCGGGGGGATCATCGCCCTGCCCTGCCCGCCGGGAGCCACCAGCGCCCCTGGTGGCTGTGACCGGGACTGCACCAAAGGGGAAAGGGCCCGTGGCCAGGGAAGCTGTTCCCGGGTTCCTGGTTCTGTTTGTTATCATTGCTGGAGTTGTTGCTGTTTGTTTGCCTTGTTATACATACTAGTAAAGAACTGCTATTCCTACTGCCAATATCTTTGCCTGAGAGCCCCTTTAATTTTCGAAGTTGTCATAATTCAGAGGGAAGGGGTTTGAATTGTCCATCCCAAGGGGGGCCTGGCCCTCCCTAGAAGACACCTGTTTTTCAAAGCAAGACAGAGATACATTTCAAATATGCTCATTCACACTTTTTTTATAAGCCAAAATTGTGTAAACCTTTCTCAAACACCTTTACTAATTACCATTTTCTACAAAATAAAATTAAATACTTATTTTTCAAGGTCCTTCATTAACCGACGTCTTTAGAATACTGAAGGGTCTGGATGGCCTTAGAGGACTGCACTCAAAAATTTTGTGGTAGCGTATGCTCTTTACTGTTTTCATATTTATGGTAGATAAATATAATTGATCTTTAAATGTCCTCCTCTTATGCCTAGGAAATGTTTCAGTACAAATAGCAAGACACTGACCGGCTAATAGTCTAGTATAGTGTATATTGCTGCTGTTCTGACACGTCAACTGGCTCTCTGAGAAATTGTTTAAGAAATGTCCTGAACAAGAAATAGCATTGGCATTGATACCTTTCCCAAATATAGGTTGTTTTCTAATAGCTTCAGTGTTGTGTTCTTACATCCCTGCCATCTAACAGGCCAGATTTTATGTTACAGTAAATCAGCTTATCTCCAGGAATGCAGAAAAGTGTTTATCATATACAACTTCTGAGGATCTTTGCCTCTAGATTATTCATATCTTGTCTAGGTATTTAGGTATATAAAATACTCAGCTAAGAGGGACAGGTGATCTGCTTTGTAGTAGAATCTGGACCAGAATCTGTAGACTCCTTTATCCAGTCCTGAGAAGAAAGAGTTAGATAGTCCCAGAGAGGTAAAATGCTATCTAAAAGAAAGATTCTCTAGAGAAGAATGGAAAAATTGCAAAAAGTTCCCTTGTAGTTCTCAACATTTCCTTTTCTAAACTAGTGGCTACTTTAAAGTAGGAGATATTCACTAAAAATCATTTTCAGGTAACAAAGATCTTTTTGGTAGGATGATGTTGATAGTATTTCTGTATCAACCACAGTCTTCTTTCCTATAGTCCCATCTTCTTTTTTTCTGTGATAAGTAATCAAGTTTTTAATTAGTTGTAAACCATCTATTACTTAAAACATGCACATAGTTACATTACAAAATTCCTCATTCCTCCCAGAAATCATTATTTGTCACCCTACACTTGCCACTCTGTCTCAGAGTTATGCAAACAAGAATTTTTTCTCTTTTGTGCCACTGAGACCTATCAGAAGAGAAAACATTCTTTTATGGCATATTATAAATCTGTTCTGTTACAATAACTGTAAGTGTATTTCTGGCAGAGAAGTCAGGATAAGAAAGAGTGCACATAAAAATGAATTTTTTCCAATATGTCTCCATTTGCTGGGCTGTTCCTCCTCACTGTTGTCTACTAACCTCTCTGTGATTTGATGTGCTGTGCCAGCCAAAGTTTGCCACTCAGCAGAGTCTTGTTCATGGTGCACATTTCCCTTGCCATCAACTTTAACTCTATATTTTACATACCTCACTTATCTTTTTCCTCTTCCTCTTCCTCTCTGTAGGCTCTACTCAGCTCTCTTCCATTGACCTCCTTGCTGCTTCTCATTTTCTGCATTTAAAATGAACCATGATTCATTGATAAATCTCTTACACTCCTCTATCTTCTCAAGGATCTTTCTCTTCCCAGCTTCTCCACATTCAGCTTAAGATTCTTAATTGTTAAATATCCGTCACATATAGAGTCCTTTCTGAGTTCCTCAGTTTTCACAGCCGTGTGCAAGTCACATCTCCAGTGACTGATGGTAGAACTACACTCACTTCAGAACACCCTATTTTATACAAAAGTGAATGCTGATACAAACTGATGGACACTTCCTGCTAGCACAATGCAACAATTTTACAGGGAATCATGCAAGTAAAAGAAAGCCATGAGAGTCCGGTGGTGATAACAAATTTGGAGCGATTGGCACAATATACAAAAAGAAAGGCACACTGTCCATTTGCAGGTGAAGCTCTTTTGTGGATGCACAGCCCAGTTTGAGAATGCCCAGATACAGAAAGACCCTTTCCATGAAACTTCACAACGAATGAAACAAGGAAAGTTTCAATTTTGTGCACCTACATAAGTGACTCAAAGCCAACTACACTCCCTATGAAATCCTGCTGAGAGGAAACTTTTGGAAATCATGACCAGGACCAAGAGGGGAAAATTATAAGATTTGTTAATATCTCCTTTTATTTTGTTTACTTGAATTTTGAAATTTCTTAAATTGGACAAGCTTCTTTTTTCCCCTCTAGGATCCTGTGCTGACATAAATCATCACTTCTAGGAACAGCTTTTCTAATATATGACAATACTAAGATAAAATGACAATTTTTATCCATTAGAAGCCTTTCTTCTGACTTACTTGGAAGACCTCATGGTATCATAGCAGTGTGTGAAAATATGTTGTTAAGATACATGTGCAAATAAGAGGAATTACTAGTTTCTGTTCACACTCATCTGCAATACAGAAACAGCTGTCTTATTACTGTTTCCAAAGGTGATATTCTCATATTCCCCATAGATTGGAATGCAGAGACTTTAACATGGTTGGGTCTACTCAAACCTATGAAAGTTTCTATTTCTTGTGATACTTAAACTTTATCGCCCTTTCCCTGTACTTCACAGGATCAGCCGAGGAGGAAATATCTGCTCTGTGAAAATCTCCTCCCCAAACCTAAGACCTTTTCATTGTCCTTAATCTAATATTTTTCTCCTATAACTGTTTTGTCTTTAGACAAAAAAAAAAAATTGACATGACAGTACTTCGAGTCATTCTATAAGGAATATATATTTTACCATTAAAATTATGTATATAAAGTATGGTATATTAGTATTTTAGGATTGTATGTTTTTCATTAGTTGGTTCTATCGTATTATTACCAAAAATCTAAAGAATTACTGTTGCCAGTACAGAGAGGTGAATCAGATTGGTACTGAGTTGCATATGCTAATGACCCAGAGGTAATACCACCTATTAGCGCTCCACAATGGAATTGTGCTGAAGCCTCAGTAAGGATGAATCTAGTTGTGACATACAGCTGATGGTAAGGGCTAATCCCTGCCCACCAAAGAAATGCTTAGTAGAGGAGGAAAGAGAAGATACACGATTTCCAGAATAAAAAGGCCATATTTTGCTGTGTAAAATAGATGGTAAAAGGGCTGGTCAATAAGTGTCAGCATTCATATCCTCCCCTGGATTATTCACAGGTGTAATGAACAATGCAGGTTTTAGTTCTGATCTTAGAAGTACGACTAATAAATACCCTAATTTCACTAAAAAACTCAACATTTATTCCCATTCTTGTCTTTCAATTTTTAAAGCAAATTTTAATCCATGGTAGTACTGCATTTCTAACCCTGTGGTTATCAAGTTTCTTTACTGAATTTTGTCAGGCATTTTATCCAAAGGCTTTCAAGAATCAAATGTCAATTTCATTTACTTGTTCAAATATTAATAAAATGTTTAGAATTTGCAATGATTTTTATTACAATTTAAATGGTTTAATTATGTTGCAGTCAAATTGAACTGCCTTATAGCATTTTTTCAGTTAAGAATATATAATTGCTATTAATTATTTTTATTTATTGTGGCATATTATATCAAGGGAATGTCCTTTATCCTTTCAGTGCATTTCTCATTCTATGATGCTTGCCTGGGACTAACTACATCATGAAACATTGTGAATGCTGGTGAGAAGTGATATGAAATCTGAGAGATTGACAGTGTCAGACTCTTGGCCTGCCAGCACCTGGGAAATAAACACAATATACAAATAGAAGTAGAATAATGTGTCAGATATTACTGGGATATCTGCAGCCTCTTAAATACAGACTATCTTGTATATGCTGCTACAACAAAACATCTTATTCAAATAAATTTACATTACTAGAGATGATCCCGAACAATGAAGATTTTGACATGAAAAATAAGAACTATAAAACCTTGTGGAAAATAATTTGCTTTTTGTACTATTTATTGTTAGAGTAATTTCTCCCCTATGCAACTTGTCAACAAGAGCACCTTGGAGTATTTAAACAACATATTTGGTCATGAGGGCTGTTTTTATTTTTATTCTTTTGAATTAATATACTGTGTGTTTTTTTCTGTTGTGAGAGGATGGAAATCAGATTCATACAGTCAAGAGAAATTCTAGAGTGTTTAAGTTCAAATAATATTGATTCCTGAAAGAGAGAAATATAAATATTACACTTTCAAGGTGAAAGGGCTTATATACACAGTAGTCATCCATTCTTTCTTCCTATAAGTTACGATTCCTGACACTCCAGGTAGACAGAAAAATGGACTGGGCTGAGTTTTGAACTTTTGCTTATTTTTTTCGTTTTCTGTCTGCCTTCTCTCTCTCTCTCTTTCTTCTCAATGCTTTATTCTTTCACTCTTTCTTCCTCACTTATCTCCTTTTCTCTCCTTCTCTCTGGCTCTTTCTCACTATTGCTCTCCTTTGTCTTCTTTTCTCCTTCACACAGAGAATATTTCAGGTATAATGCAGGTTTTTTTTATTTTCCCTGTTGAAAATATTAAAAAACACCCAAACTCTCTTAAAGAAATTTTGGGGAAAGGCCTTTTTAACTGTGCCTTAAGAACGAGAATTTACAGTGAAACCTTCTTCCACCTCCCCCATATTTGTATTATTATAACGAAGTAACGGGTAACAAGAACTAAATTTTGATTTGAGAATTTTTTTTCTTATTTATATTTTATGCTATTTATATCATGTTGGAATTAGGTTGGAAAAGGTTTCTTGGATCATCAAGTCCAAATTACAATACTGCTTGGCCATTGTGCATATATGTGTCACAAAATCCATGTTCTCGTAACATTGTTCTCTAAAATGACAAAAACGGTGTGAGAGGTGGAAGAGTCATCATACTTATTTCACTACAAGTAAGGTCCTTGGGGATATTTAACTACTTACCAAAGTCAAGTCAAGCCATGTAAGCACTGATCTCAGGTTTCTACTGTTGGTTACACTTAATATGCTAGCAGCCTTTCCCTCACTTGTCCACGGATTTTGCTGGAGGGTGAAACTAACCAGTTGCTGAGAAAGCAGAGTCCAGACCTGCCGTGAGGAACCCTGCACCGTGACACCCTGCCTAAGCATAGCATAAGCATAGCACAACACCAACTGTGTCATAAGCATAGCACAACACCAAGGAATCATTAGTAAAATTTAACTCTGTGTCCAAACAACTTTGGTGGTGGCCAGGTTTGAGGTCTGGCTGACCAATGCACTTCTTTGTCCTGACAAATATCTTTTCCAAGACAAAACAGGAAGTTATTTTAAGTTGGTTTATGCTCTTGATCAGACACCAAAGGTCCTTCATCTCTGCTTGATAAGTATGCTCACTTCACACAGACCAAATACTAAGACACCAGTAGATTACAGTTAGACCTCAACATATGGCTTAGAAAAAGGGACTATATTCTCACCAGGATGTTTATCCATATTTGGTTCTTTTGATTTGAAAGGCCCTGCAGTTCTTGTGTCGGTTAAATCGCACCAGAACCAGGGACTGCAGGACTCTGACTTGGAGGGTGAAATACCCTCTGGTGTTGTAGGGACAGTGACTCCAGAAAGAGCTAACCAGAGAAATTGCACCTGACACAAAGCTGCAAAACTTTAGTGAAACTGTCTCTTGTGGACAAAATAGAAATCTGTAAACAAGCCATTTGAAAGCTGGGGATTCAAGCTGGGGATTCAATTGCTTTTATTAATATACAGTATGATCCAGAATTAAAGCACCACCACCCAGTGCAGGCTTAATCCAGGAGATTCCAGGGTCTGCTGTTTTGGGTAATCTGTGAAATTTTGAAAAGGTCTCTGGGAAACTGCATCCCATTTACAAAAATGACCGAAGGTTCACGGGCATTTGGCACATGCTGATTTTTAGGGAAAAGAGGATTGCTCTGAATAAAACAGAAGGGAAAACCTTACAGCAACTTGGGGAACAATCACCTGTCATCTTAGAACAGGGCATATAATAGACAATCTGCTTCAAGTACTGTGTCACTTCCTCTGAATTTAAATTCAAAGATAAAATATAACAATGTTATTCCTTTTTGCTGCATAAAGACTTCTTTTTACTCATAACAAAAATAAGAAAAGATGGCTATTACATGCAGCACTTTGGCAATTTTAATCTACACTTTCTATTTTCCCTTCCACATCTAGAGGGCTATTGTATGTCCAGTGGTTTCAACGTATATACTACTGAACATATAAAGAAAGAAACATATATCATGCCAAAATCTTTTAGTATTTTATTACAACTTTTTCCTTCCAATTTTCTGCTTATAATGAGTGCATAAAAGACCCCTTTTCACCCTATTGTTTTTAGTCTAAAAGCCACTTTATTCTTAATAAAAGGAATAATAAGTGCCAGTTGTAAAATACTCTGTCAATCACTTCAGCACTTACAATTGTATAACACCTTTCTTTAGGACCTCTTAGAGTGCTTTAGAAAAGATAAAAACAAATAAAATAAAATTACATTTAAATGCAGAATTAGACTATCAGTTTTAGATCACTTGAATTTTGTTACTAAAGGTTGAAAAGAGACAATGTGCCTCTGAACACCCCGCAAGTAGCTGAAAGCTGCAGTAGCCTTGTCCATGCTGATCTTTGAATGAGCTATTTCACAAGACCCTCATTAAAAGCAGCCTGAATTCTAACAGAAAACATCTTCTTTTGCCCTGATTCCCCATAGCTGATACTCTTCATCTTACATTATTTCCATTTTCCTGTTTTTCTGCTGCATATTGTTTCCTCTGTGTGCACTGGTCATGGTGGGAGAATTATTTCTTGAGATAAAAAGGTAAAATTTGGATTCCTCAATAAATCCTATACTCAGGTTAATTGGAAAGGGTGAAGAGTGAAAACTAGATGTGATGAAAGCTCAGTATGCTGGATCCAATGCTTAGCTTGTGTATAGGGATATTTAATTTGGGTTTTGAGATGAATGTAATTTATAAACTCAGGAAAACAAAATGTGAGTCAGAATAGACAATATTCAGTGATTGAAATAGCTGGCTCTCCTTATAGTCACTAGCTAAATATGTTTGAGACACTTAAATTAAATATCTATAGGATGTGTTCCCATGTCTTTTCAAAAGAAGCAATGCAGCTGTGGGTCCTCAGAAAGGCATGTCAGTAGTTCATCTTTCAGTTACCCTTTTTTGCAGTTATTTTTGGTTGCAGAGGTCTCATTACAAGATCATAATCCATGGGTTTATAAAACTACTTGTTAAAGGTAATGGGAATGTGACAAAGGTACTGTGCTTTTTTGTTTTATTTTGCTTTTACTACTAGACAAGTCAGGTCCTCCAGATATGCTGCTTTCTTCTGTAAGGGTCCCTTCAGATTAAAAAGAAACAATGATCATCTTAATTTAATTGTAAGAAACCTGGTGAAACAGATTATATCCATTTTCTTTCTCATGCCTTAAAGTTCAGCAAGTCTGAGGGGATTTTTTCCATGCTTTTTCAATGAAATACGTAAAACACTGATGAAGGCTATTAAAACTCATGCATTGTTGGAATGTAAGGAAGCCATCTAGTCAAATCCCATGAGCAAAGCCATGCAAAGTCTATTGTATGGATGATCATCTGCATTAACCATAAATAAATAGGGACATGCTGATAAGAACTCACAGTATTTGAAGTATTGGGCCTCATGCCATCTGAGATGTCCTAGGACTTCCTGTCTGACCTCTACTCTTCGAAAAGGCACAGGTATTCCATAGGTTCTGTGGACAATTTTCTAGCCCCAGAGAAAGATCTCAAGGCACCTGAAAAAGCAGCTGATCCATATACTTTGGCAATGGAATGGTGCTATTGCTTCATGGGAGCTTCCATTTGTTGGTATCTAATTTAGAAGTTCTGTTTAGGTATTTTCATGATGCCTTGGGCATTAAGTTCAACTGCATAAATAGAGATGACTAGCACCATTTGAGGATCTTTTGGCTGTCTGCAACATCTAGAGAAGGTTGATATGTGTGATGTGGATATATATCCTTCTGGAGCTAGCTGGCTAAGATTGGGTACGTTATCTTTGGCATTTTCAGTTGACAGTTAGAGGTCTATATTTCAGCAATTGAAAAAGATTCCTATATCTCTGAAGAGTAAGACAACAATCTTAGAAACTAAGTTCCATACTCTAGGCACTGGATGCTGATTTATGTCCCCTAATCTTAAAAAAAACCCCCACAACAGCAATTTCCAGTAGCAAAGACATACTATCAGGGAGAGGGCAGCGTATGGGAGGGACAGCCACACACAGTTTTCTGAGCCCCGGGATGTGACCCCACTATGTGGCTGATAGGGCTTCCTTCAGCAGCTTCTCCTCTCCCCAGCTGCACAATCTCATTCCCACATCATAACCTCTGCTATGTCAGCAAAACCAGTTGTGGGCCTCTGAAGTAAATCAGAAGGGGAACGGATCCATTTCTGGTGGGTCATTTTTTATTTGGTCCGGGTCCCTGGCTGTGTTCACCATGCAGCTGTACAAACAGTGGTGCCAGCACACGGAAGGGGAGGAGGGAGAGAGTGACTTGTGGACTGGAGGAACCAAGCCTAAGTAGGCTGAAGCAAACCTGCCAATACATGTGTAATCACAGCCTCCATGGCTCTCTGATCTGCTCTGAATATTTTCCTTTTGAAACTTTCCTTTTGCCTATTTACCTGCTGAGACAGATCAGTCACTTGGCACCTGTGTTTGCTTCCTGTATTTCTGTTTTTATTTTTCCTCACGGTCAGTGACTGATCTGTACTGTCACTCTGGCAGCAATAAAAAATTGTCATTGGAATTCCTCCAAGAAAGACCTAGTTGATGTTCTCAGTTTGGCATATGCTGGGGGTTTATTGCTGTTGGTTTTTACCATCTTTTTTTCTTTCAGACAGTTGGTTCTTAAGATAGCTATTGCATAGGGAATGAACACTGTCCCCATTGTAAGATTCCAGCATAGGGATGAAATCAACATGTCTTCCATGTAAATGGGCTCATTATGCCATCAGTTCATTTTCATTATTTCCTTTGGCTTTAAAAGAGACTAATTGTCCATACAGTCATAGTCAGCCTGTATGAGGATGCTAATTAATTTATGACTTGCTGCAGTGAAGCTCTTGAAAACATATGCAGGACTTTCAGAGCAGTGGTCAATGATATTTAAACACATGCTTAAAAGAAAGCCCCCACTTAATTCCTTTGTAAACAGATCATTAGTTAAAAACACTAATATCTGCTGTATATTCAGCAGTAGTGGTCAAAAATTTTAATAGTTTTAGATCCACTCTGTGCTGGGTTAAAAGCTGGGTGGACTTCTGGGCCCAGAGCACAGTGGTGAATGGTGTTGCATCCAGTAGGCAGCCAGTCACTGGTGGTGTCCCCCAGAGATCAGTGTTGTGCCCACTCCTGTTTAATACGTTTAGTGATGAGGTGACTGAGTCCACCATCAGCAAATTTGCAGATGACACCAAATTGGGTGCGAGTGTTGATCTGCTTGAGGGTATGAGGGCTCTGCAGGGGGACCTGGACAGGCTGGATTGATGGGCTGAATCCAACAATATGAGGTTTAACAAGGTCAAGTACTGGATCCTACACTTTGGTCACAATAGCCCCCTCCAGTGCTACAGGCTGGGGACAGAGTGGCTGGACAGTGGCTGGGCAGAAAAGGCCCTGGGGGTACTGATTGACAACATGAGCCATTGTGTGCCAGGTGGCCAAGAAGGCCAGTGGCATCCTGGGTTGGATTGGGAATAGTGTGGCCAGCAGGACCAAGGAGGTCATTCTTCCCCTGTACTGGGCACTGGTGAGACTACTGTGAGTGCCGTGTCCAGCTCTGGGGCCCCCAATTTAGGAAGGGTGTTGAGATGCTGGAGCATGTTTGGAGAAGGGCAACAAGGCTGGTGAAGGGTCTGGAACACAAGTCCTATGAGGAGCAGCTGAGGGACCTGGGGTTGTTTAGCCTGAAGAAGAGAAGGCTCAGGGGAGACCTTATTGCTCTCTACAACCACCTGAAAGGAGGGTTTAGCCAATTGGGGATTGGCCTCTTCTCCCAGGGAAACAGCGACAGGACAAGAGGACACAGCCCTAAGCTGTGCCAGGAGAAGTTTAGGCTAGACATCAGGAAAAAAATTCTTCATAGAGTGATTGGACATTGAAATGGGCTGCCCAGGAAGGTAGTTGGGTTACCATCCCTAGACATGTTTTAAAATACTGGATGTGGCACTCAGTGTCATGGTTTAGTTGATAAGGTGATGTTAAGTCAGAGTTTGGACTTGATATCAAAATTCTTTTCCAACCTAGTAAATTCTGTGATTCTGTGATCCTTTTCATAGAAAATGTGATATCAAAACTTGATTTAAAACATAGTAAACTACTGTAGATTTTGAGGAGAAAAATTCCCATTTTCTATTTTTAAAGCGGGGGAAAAAAGCTCAACAAACTCTTTACCCAGACAAAGTTTAAAAGAACCCACTCTTTAAGAAATGTTCATTAAGATTACAACATTCCTCTAAATTAATATTTACTATTTCAAAAATACTGTAGAGCTGTCTGTGTACACATCCTAAAAATATTCAGTGTACAAGCTAATGGTCTGCTAATGTTTAAATAGCAAACGTATCTATGTACAGCAATCTTCAAGTTTGACTCTGTATGAAACAAAAAAGTTAAAAGCTTATGAGAAAAGCCAGCCAGTGGAGAAGATAAGTACTAACTTGAAAAAAAAAAAGAATAAAATACATAAATTATATGGATATAAAGCAACCCAAACTCAAATTCAACCTGTAGGATACTTATTATAAAAAAGGGCCAGCTTTAAAGATGTATATCCACTGTTTTTAACATAGACAAGTAAAAGATTATTTTCTTTAAAAAAATACTATATTATATTTGTAATTCTATACAACTTCACAGTATTAAGTAAAATTTTTAAAACTTAAAACATGCCACTTTTATTAATAGTCCATTTTAAAGCCACCAAATAGTTTTATGTCAATTACTAAAACAAGGTTTAACGCTGTCAAAAAGCATTACTGCTAAAAACAGTCATCTTCTCAGTGTTTTCATCTGCAAAGCATTACAGTTTATAAAACAATTTTAACTTGGAATACGTAAGTCTCTGTACGAAGGCTTCCATATGTTAAAAATTTTATTTGTGTGTTTGATTTTAAATTGCTTTGAAAAAACAGACAGTTGAGGTTTATAGAATGGAATCTTTCTTTTAGGAAATAAATGTCTCAAAAGTACAGGGCACCAGCAGTAAAAACATTCTTACCACAAATCAGAAACACATTGAGAAGTGTTTGTCGAGTACACCTTCTGAAACCAGAATTTGTTTCTATTTGCTGGAAAATTGAAAAATCTGTTGTATCTTGGCATGCTTGTTTGGCCCCGTCCCAGGCTGTTCATGCAGTAGTGGCATTATTGTGCACTAAGGCTTTCAGGACTTACAAAGCTTTCAAGTTCCTCTTCCATTTAATTTCTTAAATGCAATGTATTTTTCCAGTGGTCTGCATAGAACCCAATGACACCATTGTTTTATAAAATGAAAGGCAAAAGTGTGTATTCCATGATATTTTACTTTTAATAAAATATGAGGTAGTTTTAAGAAACAAAGACAATTAGTGTCTCAGCTTCTGCATGGCATTTAGCCAGAATCCACCAAGCGGACACTTGAAGTTTAGAGATTGTTTTTGCAAGGCTAATTTAAGGTGAACTTAGATGGATTCAAGATTTATAAGCACTACAAAGTCTTGACTGGAGCAAAGTTCAACTAAGTAATCCACAGCTTACTCTGCAGATGAAGTGCTGCGGCCGAAACTTCCCTGTGATTTAGTCTACATTCAATGAAAATTTTCAAAACAGGCAGAAGGAGTGAGTTTCACTGTTTCACTTCAAAGGTCTCCTAATAACTGAGAGGATTAAACTCTTTTAACCAGTTAAGAAGGTTAGATGATTTTGAGTGAGTAGCTTTACATTCATCAATAATTCTAAGTTGAAAGTTTAAAGATATCTTAAGCATGCATGTCCTTTAACTCCTTCAGGGTTGCAGAGAAACAATGCACCTGTTTTGCAACCACAAATGTTAAATATATGAGAGCTGTTTTCAGGTTGCTCTACTGAAGTGAAGTTATTGGTAAGAAGATTAATTAAATTGCTTTACTGAAACATTTACTGAAATAAAGATCCTTTACACCACTTCTAAGAGACTTCCTTCTTGCCCTGCTAAATAAATATATAATGCCTGTTTAAAATCATTCTAATGTGAGCTGTGCAGACTTTGATATTAGTACTTTTACCTCTAGCATGCTAACGCCATATGTATATTTTATCAAATTAGAAATGGTTCAAATGCTCAGTTCCAGTGACAAAGGTACTGCTGAACTAAAAAAGCTGAGTATTTTCAAACTGAAATGAAGAAGGTACATGTAGGAATTGGCTATAAATGTCCTCTTTTTACAGGGAAAGACGGGAAATTATACATGATAATAGTAAAAGAATTATCCTTTATCATATCAAGTGGTTCTTCTTAAGTTCTTTCTGCTCACGTTTGCCATTATTAGTGCAGTCAGAGAGCTTGGTTAGTAAAGAATTACTTCTGCATTATATGATGGTACCTCAAATCTTTTGCAAAGAAGTCAGGATAACATATGTGCTGTGAATTCTGAAAGAATGGGTGACAATTTATCGTGAGTTTAACACAGCCTATTTTTGCATTAGTCCACAGAACGACCCTAAAATTATTTTTAAAAAACTCTCAAAAGACAGAGAGGGAATGAAGAAGTTAAGAAAAGGCCACATAGGATTGCATACACTGGATCAAAAAATCCCATTAGTAGTATTATTATTAACAATAAAAACAACCATCACATATGTAATGCCTAGGAGTCATAATACTTTTTGAATAAAATAGCAGAGACAATTGGGAAAAGTAATTACAATTTTGATTGATAGAAGGACCACCCATACCTTCTATCTACCCAGTAAGGTATAATACAAATGGACTTAATTTCTCAAATGAAAAGTTGAAGGAGTGGGAAATGAATCAAATCTGTTATTATGGATTTTAGAAATTACTGAAAACAGGCAAAATTTTCTCTTGGAATGTCTTAGAAACAACTACATCTTGCTTCATGAACATCACTAGCTTTCTTTGTAACCTTACATACATATGAAATATAGAAAAATGCAACTAAAAAACCTCTTAAAAATCAGAATACTAAAAAATATCTGTTGGAGTATCTCATCAGCTCTTCTTTCCTAGCCATCAAAAAAGAATGGAAAGATGCTGATTTTTGTTTGCTTTGTACATATAAGCTTTCAAAGCACTGACAATCTTATTGATGTGTTTAGTGAAAAGCTAATAAATATTTGACTCAGAACTATTACTATAATCACATAGTAATTAATACAAAACTTAGGGAGATCACATCAATAGCAATTCTTTTTATATGCTTTAAGCACTCAAAGTTACCCTTTGGCTTCTGTACAAATTACATATTGGGAAGCTGAAAACAAGTTTTCATGTTCCTAATGAAAATAAGTGGTTTTGCACAGTGACGTGGCTCCAGAAACATGATCAGGGCTGCAAATTTGTAAAAGTTTTGATAGCAATTGAATAAAATGTTTCCAAGTATTTAAAATACCTTTTTGCAATTAGACTTAGTGAAGTAATTCTCTGTTTTATTTGCTCTCGTTTGCTCTGAATCTTGCATTTTTAACTACTCTGTGTCCTTACTTAAGCCTTCTGTGGTGTCTTTGTGGATTTTGTCCTTAATTTTTCATTGCTCTCAAGTTTTCCATAATTTACCAAAGCATTGATGAAATAAGTATGTTAAAGATTGATAGACACAATGGGCTGCAGCCTAAGTATTATGGGTAGACAGTAGCCCTGGCTGATTTCCATTGAACTGATAGAATTCAGTGTGATTAGGGAGATTTTTGTGTCATCTGATGCTTTGCAGAAGTGTCAGTTTATCATCTTGAAGTGTACCTAGTACGCTTTGAAGCTTAGAGTATGTTCCTTGTGTCTGTCTTTTGGGAAATGCATATCACCCTGGAGAAGTCACTAATATTTTAAATATTTTGATAATTAGATATGTCTCATTCCAGAACCTTTAAAGAGAATTTGAGATTTCATTTTCCTTAATGACATACATAAAAATAAACTGAGCTGTTAGATGAGTAAATGGGATCTACAGGGGAAAAAAACAAAAAAGAGAAAATTGGCTGGGTGAGCAAATCTGAAAATGTTGACTTAACAAGCATACCTAAATGCATCATAAGTGCCACTGGATGTGTTTGTTTAATTTCATTCTTATTTTCCACATGGCTACTTATGTGGTTTTCAGTTTAACTGGGACAAGACCAGTACTTCATTGAGAAATCAGCTTCAAAGGCTAATTGTTGGTCAGTGCTGGAACATCTCTTCTGCCTAAGAGGCACAATGTGATGTGGCTCCTCAAGGGTGCACTTCAATCACCCGTAGAGAGGGGAGCTTTAGGCTGGGTGAATGGTAGTCCCTGTGAGCAGCACTCATGCATTTTGTCCATCAGAAGAGTGGATAATGTGTTTATTCATCCGAGATTTCTTAGGCATTCTAAAATGCTACTTTTTTATCAGTAGGTGGTTGAGCCTGCTTGGTAGTGCAGCTGCTTCATTAAGCAGTACCTGGCCACGCCACGCAGCTGCTGGGTTTGGTATTCTCAGTGCAGTCCTTCTCGGCGACAAGCACGACAGCCGGTGGGAATTGGCAGTGCTGGGCACCTCCTGAGACGTGCTCAGCACCTTCCAGTACTGGGCCCTGAATAATGGTCTGGATTTAAAGCAGCATATTAAATTTCGCAGTCTTTTTCATAATCAGGTAGGGGGAAAGGTTGTGATGTATCCTAAAATGTCCTGACTGTGGCAAAGCTACATCTATATGTATGAAAAACAAAATATAATTTAAGAAATGTACTTTAAAAATTGATCTAATGACTGCAAAAGCACTGAAAAGGCTTCAATATGGATTCTTTTGCAAAAGTGATTCTAGAAAACATAGAGGGCTAAGAATAGACTGTATATTATAATTTATCTATGGCAATCTGGAATAAGGAAGTTTGTTATCTTTTTAGTGCAAGTGAAACAGACAATCTTAATTTTTGGGAAATGAATATTTTAATCCTTTCAGCAGGAATTGATATAGTGCTGTGGTATCTGTTCAATGATAATGTCAATGCTCTAAGTAATATTCTTTACATTAGAATTTTCTTTTCATATTTAGAATTAACAAGTAGGAAAATAATCAATTACAGGCATACAGTACGCACATTTCCCTAGTATTAATGCTACGTTTGAATTTTTTTCTGATGAAACAGTAGAAGGATTTTTTTTTTTTTCAGGATATTAAGATATTTTTTTCAGACAATTTCTGAGAATTTCTTTAAATTTGCAGTCCTTATGTAGGCAAGACCCTCAGTGAAGCCAATAAGTATGCTCTAAAGAAAGATATTACCAGGGCTCTGAATTTAATTTTATCCCCTTAAACTATGTCAGACCTTCTAGGGGATGGGTAGTGGTCTGTTATACTGATATATTCCAGAGCAAATTGCCTTTACATATGATACAGTTGTTGACTGGCATCAAATATGGACTGAGGCATGGAAGAATTTGGTCCAATATGTGGAATGACAGTACAGTCCTGACCAGCCACTCATGTACTCATTTCAAGTTGCTGTCTGAACTGGTGGAGTATTTTGAGCTCTTAAGCTCTTTTCCAAATTTAATACCCGATATCAGTCCTACTGAAATGGACGGGGAATGAGAAAAAGTATCAACTTACCACTTTTAAAAACCCGATCTCAAGTCCTTTTATAATGTTCACCAATTTTTTTTCATGGTGAACCATAAAAATTAGAAAATCTTAAGGGGCTTTTTCCACACAAAATAGAATTGTTGAGAACTATACAATATATTTGAAAACCTTAGAAATGTTATAAATGTTTTTCTCTACAGCTTTTATCTCTTCCAACTGTCTCAAACACTATGGCTTCATTACATCTGGTGTGACTGGAGGGTTTACTGATGCTTGGGAGAGATGAGTATTTCATACCTGTCCGTCTCTGCAAATAATCCACGAAAATTTAAACCAGAAAGAAAACCAGCTGCTGCCATTCAGCAAGAAGTCTATTACGAATCCCTAGGTGGCATGGAAAGCATTTAGACTCATTTCATTCACATGTCAGGTAAAGACTTTCATTTAGAAGTGAGATGAATGCTGAATAATGGACCTTTTGAATAATGTAATTAAGAATTCATTAAAGCAGCCCTTAAAATAAAATCTCAAGAATTCAATGCATGTATATTTTCCCCCTCTAATGTACTAGAGGATCAAATGAATGAATGGAACATAATATAATACTGATGTTTACAAAATTTTCACATTTAAATTAAATGAGCTCTCAGTATAATACAATATACAATTTTTAATGGCTTCTGAGTAGGAACAATTAGAATTCTTGTTAGGAGGAAAATTAACGTATCCAGACTGGTGCTAATCTCTCAAAATCTGCCTTTTGCAATACATGTTTACTTGAAAAATCTTGACGCCACTGAACTCTGTGGAAACTCTCACACAAATAGTTTTGTTTCCTTCAATGTGTATAAAACTGTTTTGAGCAAGCAAGAATAAAAATTCTAATATGAATTTGTGCACTACCTTTCTGATTTTCAGCAAAGCAGATCTCCTCTGTGAAATGTCCTCCGAGATGTTCTCTACATTCTGCCCAATCATGGAGAAGATTTTGTCTTAACAGCACACCAAACAGCAAAATGCAACATATGGTCACAAGCTGGTATTAGAAAAGTCACTGAGTTATACACCCAGGATCCACGTAGGCTGGGATGTTACTGAGAAAATAAAGGTCATCTGTATGTTCTGGGAGTGTATTTCCAGTTTTTGATGGTGGGAAATCTGGGATGAGAATTGCAGAGGGCAGGACCATCCTTAACAAAATCAGACTCTCCCCTGCATCACCCTCTGGCTATGAGTAAGACAACATCCAATAGCAGAACCTTCAGGATTTTGAAAGGAAGCCTTAACTTTTATTTTTTTTTCATGAAAGTGAACTTGGACTATTAGAAGGTAGAACTTGGTCCAATATGCAGACATGGATATGTGTGGAGGGACAGGGATGGTTTCATGGGCTTTGACCTCTGGCATACAAGGATAGGAGGGTCAAAGAAAAGATACATTTTTAAGGATTTAATGATAAAAGATGCCCTTGAATATGCATAAATGACTAAAATCAGGGTGGAAGTTAAATGTCTGACTAAGAATCTAAGCAAACAAGACATTTATGTCACTGTTGAAAGGCTTATTCTTCATTCTTAAGTTTTAAACAGGGTTAGTAAAGATGAATTTCATTTAGATTTGTCTTCAAACAAGAGAAAAAAATGCTGACAAATGAATTGAAGAAGTTTTTATGTTACCAGAACAGTAGTACCTGAAGATAAAATGTGGAATGATAACTGCCTTAACTACATTTAGACTTATTGATGCAAACATTCCAGCTGGTACTCAAACCACTTTCTGGTTTTTTGAAGAAAACCTGGTTTATAGTAAGCAGGACTAGATAGGACCAGAAAGACTGTTTCTTGTTACAGATACTTTGCAAAACATTAGAAGTCCTTAACAATTCAGAGAATATTGACCTGCATTTTTAAGAGTGAAGTATTAAGGACTGACAAATGTTTTCACCTTTTTTTCAGGTCCAGTTTTGGAAATTTATCTCTACCACAATAAGAATATAATCACAATTTTACAGTCTTCAGCTGATGGAGGTGGTGACATCCTTACTCCTTTTTCTCTTTGCAGTAATGTATTCAGAAATGTGGAAGGCAAGTCCATCCTGTTATCTGTACTTGTAGTGGTGCCAAATGAAAAACCACCCACTTCAGCAACCTCTGACTATATTGTCCACCACAGGCTTGAGAAGTCCCCATACAGACAATACATAAATCACATAGGCAGCACAAATGGAAAAAGGGAATGGAACAGACCACAATAGTCCACGGCCAGATGCTTATTTTTTAAGAACGAGACTTGATAAAGAGAGATTTTATTACACTTGTCACTGGAAAAACCTGAGAGATTCAAAGTACACAAATCTTTTCCTAGGCCTTCAGAAAAAGTAAAACCAACAAATAAAACCAAAACATAAACCAATCATGAGCTGGCATTATTACAGCCTGATTTTACCCTATGTATCAATATGTGGTTTCCTGAATATTTTCAAAAGGCTTGCTCAGTTGTTTACGAGGAAGATGGTTTTCACTCTCACAGCATGCAGATCAATGGAAGTTCTAAGCCCATGTATTCATGTGTGAAATCTCCTGAACCTTACTTTCCTCCATGCCTTTTAAGTTTCTGGCATGTATCACTTGACTGTGTTAAGCATTGACAGTCAAAATTTAAGAGAACCAATTTTATCCAGTTTGCAAGAGACTAGGAGTTCTTATGGAAGTCACAATTACACCTCAGAGGATATGTGGAAATTTCCAGCAGTCACTTTAAAATAATTTCATCCTGGTGTCTTTCAATTATGAATCCATATTTAGTTTTTTCTGCCTGCAGAGTCAGTGAACTTTTCTTTGTCCCTGCTGCCTTCTGGGCTGAGCGTGCTAGCACACTGCAATGCTAAGATCTCTACGTTTCATAAAGCATCTTACAAAGTTGTGCAGAGAGAAGACACTACAGAAGCAGAAAGCGTTCCCGTTGTGACATCACTTTTGGTGGGCAGAACAATTGTGCGCTGAGAAATTTAAGGGGAGGAGCAGAAGTGTCAGAAGGAAGGTAGACAGCTGTCAACAATACAACCATTTCCAAATTGCTCTTGTAAGCAAGACAAAACAGGTCATTTCTCTAAGTCATTCATCTCACAAAAGTCTCTGTCACTGCTTTGTAAGAAGGTTATTACACTGCTGCATGGGAACCTACGGAGCCTTCAGCTCAGACCACATGGGCCTAATGGATGATTCTGCCCTGAAGGGGAGAGTCCATCGTTTCATTAGGAACTTAGGAAAAAGGCTGTGTTTGATGATAGTCCCCCAATGTCACTTGTAGTTAATCAATTGCCATATGTGCCAATCAGGCTAGGTAGAGCTACAGGCAACTCTTTTTATTTGTGTCTGAGAGACTGGGAATAGCCTATGCATCTGGGAAGCCAAGCAGACCAAAGGATTTTCCAGAAGCCAGCAGTCAAGGAGGCAATTTATTGAGGGAGAAACCCCAGAGCAAGAAATTAAAAAAAAATAAAATAAGGTAGTGATATGTTTTACATTACAGAATTTCTCTTGGTATGGGTATCAGCTTCTGAATATTTCAGCAATAAGGCATCTCATCTCTCATCTACATATCCATTGAGAAGTTTTCAGCAGAAATTACTCTTTGTTCTGTACCACAGAATTAAGCTGACTTACAACTCACTGCTATACTTGGGACCTGAAAACTGAATACACTTTGCGATGATTTTAGAATGGTTTAGTCTTTACTTTTGTCGAACTAAACTTCAGGATTACCATATGACACTTTTTCAAATGTCCAAATTAATCACACATGACAATCAATCTTTTATTCTACCCAATAGAAATAATCTGTTTTGTGTATTTATGGGGGTAAAGGGAGTTATTTAGTAATGGAATTCTGTGATTTGTGACAATGCTTTGAGTTACATATCATTTTGTCCTGGGAAACCACTAAAAATAAGATGTCATGCTGCCTCCTCCAGAGGAATCTTCTTCTGCCTTCCTCTTGGATGTGTATATCTAAATATGTAGCTATGTTTGCATACATATATCTATATAATCTATCTATATCTATATAATCTATATCTATATAATCTATATCTATATCTATATCTACATCTATATCTATCTATATCTAGTCTATATTTATATAGCTAATTAAAGGAATAAATTCTTGCCTGTTTACTCATCTAGGGAATAAGAAGGATGCAACACATTTGATATTGTCTTGGTGTGATACAGCACAAGTTGGAGCTAAGTGCTCATATCAAGAATGAGGCACTTCCAAACATTTGTGTCAGTGGTCATATCAACGCACTGTCAGTTGAAAAATTTAAGATAAGTGTTGCTTGCATTTTAAACTGATCTTGTTTTAGAAATATAGATGACAGTTCTGAACATAAAATTGACAGGGCTCTACAAAGACACTATATTCTTTATACACTGAGGACGAAATCTTTAACTTTTAGGTTTATGGTGATTTGAGCTTTGCGAGATGCCAAGAGTTCACCAAAGCTATTTTATCTTTCCCCTCCTCATCTGGACAGGGGACAAATGAGTTGAGATACGAACAGAGAGAGATCCCTTAGTGATTACCATCACAGGTAAAATCAAAAAGAAAGACTTGGGGAAGTTACTTTAAATTTTAGAAATCAAAATCAGAGTGGGATTATGAGAAATAAAAATAATCTTAAACACCTTCCCCCCTGCCCCCTCTCCAGCCCTCCCTCCTTCCCAGCCTAACTTTAGCACTGTTTCACTATCTCCTCCAACCCAGGAGCACAGAGAGATGGGGAATGGCGGTTAAAATCAGTTTATCTTGTTGTTTCTGCTGCTCCTTCCTCCTCAGGAAGAGGAGTCCATCCTTTGCCGCAGTGTGGGGTCCCTTTTTTTCCCATGAGGTGCAGTTCTTCAGTAAACAGCTGCTCCAGGGTGGGTCCCCTGTGGCATCACAAGTCCTGACAGCAAACCTGCTCCAGTGTGTGCTCCTGTCTCCACAGGGCCATGTGTCCTTCCAGGAGCCTGCTCTAGTATGGGCTTCCTGTGGGCTGCAGGTGAACATCTGGCAGCACCTCTTCCCTCCTGCTCATTACCATCCTTAGAGTCTGCAGGGTGGTTCCTCTCACATACTCTCACTCCTCTCTTCCTTGGCCACAGATCTTTCTGTGCAATATTTCTTTTCCCCTTCTTAAGTACATTATCCCTGAGGTGCTACCACTGTCACCAACTGGCTCAGTCTTGGCCAGCAGCAGGTGTGCCTTAGAGCCAGAAAGGAGGAAAGCCTTTAGCAGCTTCTCACAGAAGCCACCCCTATAACCTCCCCTGCCACCAAAACCTTGCACAAAGCAAATGCAAATACAAAGTAATACTCTATAATACATTTATTAAACAAAAGCTAAAACAATGGTAGGGAAAATGCCTTGTGTTTTCAAAAATTATTTTAATTCTCCATTAGCAAAAAATGTTTACAGTTCCAGTCTGTTAGGAGATAGGAGACTGTCCAGCCTGGACAAATGACAGCTTGAACACCTCTGAAAAGAGACCAAGGGTTGCAAATATTAGTGTATCATATATTATGGAATTAGGTACTTCATTTATGCCATGTTCTAGAGAATAACCTGTGTATTGTTTGACTGGCAGTTGGATTTCTGGTTTTTCTTTATTTAAATATTTGCTATGATGCACCAAAGCAAAGAAACCTCTACCCATCTTCAAAGTGTTTTTTCTGTGCAGCAAAAAAGGCTGTTTCAACCTTTTAACTGTAAATCATGGACAATTGTGACTCATCAAGTGCTAATCTCTATTTCATTTGCATAAGTAGTGATATTTTTAAATATTCAAACCAACCTCACTTCACTATGACTTCTTAACTCGTGTGACTAGTCCTATCATGGGAACAAACAATTCCAATGTTAATTGTTAATTATCAAGGATGTTAATTGTCTTTGTAAATGCTACCAGTTCATGCCGACATAGAATAATGAATCACAATAGAGATTGTGGAACTTTTTATGGATAATTAGAACTTCCCTAAAATCCTCTCAGCCTTACATTTAAGGCCACTTTGCTCTCATTCAGACAATATAGTTTTAGCAGAGAGAGTGTAGGTCTGTTGTAGCAAGATCCCTAAAGAACAAATGAAGAAATACTTAAATATTTTCTGTAGTTCATATGATGACTATTTCTAAGGAAACAAAATGGTTATCCTTAGACAAGGGGCTGAAAACCCTAAAAATCTTATGAAACATTGTTTTCTCCTGATTTTTTTCCCTGTAACCTCATTTTCTACCTCTTCTTTATTTCACAGTTGTTGAAAGGAAAATACAAAAGAAATGTTCATATAGATAACCAGTAGGATGCCAGAAAGGGCCTTTTTCAGTGAGAAATGATGTGTTGCCCTCTGGATAATCAATTGTCCCTGCAACACTTTAGGATTTTTCATGCACTGAGATGCAAACTGAGCAATTTCTTCTTTTTTTTCCCCCTATATAGTTTGTTAATACTGGAAAAGCAATTGGACAGTGGGGCCTCCTCATTCTTGGCACTATTTCAAAAGCAACTTGAAATGCCCTGACAGCAGTTCTTCTCACAAAGTAACGTGAAGGTTGTGACACGGACCAACAAAAGGCTGACACGCTGTCGTTATCTCACCCTGTTGTGCTTAGGTAATGGTGGAGCCTCAGATCTGTGTGTGATGTTAGCACTATATGTTCTTCAATAACAAGGTGCCAGAAGATGAATTGAATGTAGAACGTCGTCTTTAACTTTGAATTTCTAAGTTTAGACTAGATCTTTCTGTAATATTAAAGACTGACTCCACATTTATTATACGAACCCACTGATAATAAACAGATCAGCTCCTCAGAGATGGCCAGTATTTTTTAGCATAATATTTTCAAAATTAGTATGTTCTGCAAAAATGCAGCAATAAGGTATCTGAATTGTACTTTCACACAGTTATTCCAATGTATTAAAAATTCTGGCCATAAGCTGACATCCACAAATTTCCCACCTGTCCAGCAGGGTTCAAAACTGGGATTTGTTCTAAATGTATTTCTGGTTTAACTGACCCAAACTCCACTGTAATTTGTTTCCCTTTTACGTTTAATGGGACAGTTTACCCAGATCTGAGATTCTGGAATTGAGTTCCATCAAAGCCATGGTAAAATAATGACAATAATTAGATGGAGAACAGCACAAGTAATACCCTCATATTTTTGTAAAATGGGCTAATATCAATCACTGTGTAAACCTTTCTTGCCTGTTAATGCTTAGCAGTTTCCAGTGTCTGTAAAAAGAGAATTCACATGGTTGTCTGTTAAGCCAAAAAAAAACATTGGCTCTTCAAAGATAACAAATTCAGTATTTTTACACTCTCCTGTTACTTTAAATTGAAGTATTGACTGTGCTTCTCTTCTTACATTCACTGTGTTAGTGTGTTACGGTTTTGGTTTCTTTCCCTGAAATCTTTAACTGTTATTTTTTTATGTAATTATATAAATATGATCAAGAAATGCACTTTTGCAAGCTTTTAGCTGACCTGGTTGCTTTTGAGACTAGCATCATATATAGACTTAAATTTTCTGGATCACATCATGATAGCTAAACATAGAACACCAGCACATTATTTTTCTAAAAGCAGAAGGATGCCATCCATTTCACTGCCTGGTCTTAGGTGATTTAATAGTCATTTGAGGTCCTGTATCTGGGAAGAAAATGCTCAGATCTTTCAGAAGCATTTTCTTGGACTCTTTCCTTATTCTTGTGTTAACATTACATTATGTGAATGAGGTATAAGCTTTAATTCCTGGAGTAGGTACTCATTGTTCAGAAAATTTGCGGGCAGAACAAGTAAAATTTGCTTTGTGAGCTCTCTGTGGGAACCAAATGACAAGCCCTGTCTTCTCCACAAGAGGAAATATCTGGCATGGTATTATCCAGTTCCTGAGCCAACATCTTTCACCCTTTTCTTAGATCTCTTTACCCCTTCCTCAGAAGTCTTGTCCAAACCATAGCAAGCATCTTTCATCTTTGACTCTTGATCCTAAAGCAATTGAGGATAAATGCTGTTAAAAAGCACATCACAGAGTATCCTGGAGAATTTGGTCCTTTAAGACAGGGTCATTCTGGGGGAGATGAGGGAATTTCCCATTTCTCTGAGAATGAAGAAGTTAAGTTGGAATTTGAGAAATATTGGCATCTGCATCTCTGCACATCTTCCTTTATAGTCAGTGGAGAAAAACAGGCATTTCTGGGGTGCAATTAATGTCAGCCTTAGGTAGAGGTCTCAAGTAGGTGAAATGAATTCTCGCCTTCCATTTTTCCCTGGGACAAGTTCAGATTAATTCAGATCCCTGAAGTCAGGTGGATAATTTCCATCCTTAAAGTTATATAGTGTGCTCTAAAATCACCAGCATTAAGTAGGGACTTCTGAAGTAACCAGAGATGCAATTTTGCAATAATTTTTTTTTTAATGTAAATAAACTTGAAGTCACATAAATTACACCCTTTCAGAGTACCAGTATTCAAAAATATTTCCTCACATAACTTGGCCCCCTCAGATAACTGAGACAGAATCACACTTGAATGTGATGGTTAAAAGGGATATGAAGCATTGCACAGAGGTATGGGGAAAAGGATGTTTTGGGGAAAAGAAGAAATAAAGAAGAAATGTGGTCTCTATCATATTCATTGTTGCTTATAATCATCTCTACTGAAGCACAGATTCCTGCTTGTTTGTTTAAGAAATAACCTCTGGTTCATGCATAAGAAAATATATTAAATATTCTAAAAATTATTTCTTTTTTTCTGTGTAGCAGAGAGTCAGGGGTCAAATTCTCAGCTGCCGTAATCCCCATGGGATTTATTCACATTCATTACTGAGATGGGCTAGATCCTGGGCTAAAATAGGCTTGCATAGCCCTATTGAAGACAGACAGAATGTGTTGATTTTTTAGTAGATGAAAACCTGGTCTTTGAAATCGGTAATTTTGACTAAGCTCAGCGCTCCTGGTGAAATTATGTTCAGTATTTAGCAATATCTGGTATTTTCTTTATGAGTGTACCTTATCAGCATTCAGTGTATCCAAAAAGAAAAATCCCTGCAGTAGTGTTACAAAAGTGAGAGGCAAAATGACAGCCTCCGTGTCTATTTTCACTCTTTACCCCCAAAAAATTATATATTAGTCTGCTTGAGGTTGATCTGCCATCCAAATCACCTACTCTGTTGTTTAGTATCTGTAGCAGAGTCCCTGGCACAATTCTTTTTTTTGTAATCTTTTTTTAACATTTAAATGCACTATTGTGAGCAGATCACCTCAGTGGAATAATGCACTGGTGCAGAGGAGCACTAAATCAAATGATAAATTGAGTGTAACATCAATTATGTTAGCTATGCACAGAAATATATACATTTGATGGTCATTATGACACATGAATGTTCAAGACGAAAAGTGAAAAATACATTTCAAGTTCTGTATATATGAAAAACTGACAATGATCTATAATTTGCATATAGCATAAAATTCTATAAATCTGCTGGTGTTTTCAGCATTGAGAGCTTGATACTAAATGGAAAGGTCATTATCATTATTAAGTTTTATAAGAAAATCAGTACGTGTACTAGTATCTATTTAATAACTGAGACATCATGAATGTCAGACTTAACACACTTTGCTGGGTGCTAATAACTCTTTAAGTGTACCCTTGACTCGAGTCGAAGGCAGTATTGGAATTTTTATATTATCTGAACTGCCTGGTAGCATTTAAAAGTACTTCCATAATAGCCAGGTAAAAATATAGTGACTTCACACAACTTTATCTAATTTTGCTCCTGTTTCAAAGGTTAAGCTAAACTCCTTTCTCTCGCCTTGAGAAAGAACTGGATGTGCAGGCAGGTGAGTCACAATGGACCTGTCCTACTTAACCATCCTCTTGTTTTTATTGGAGCATATTGGACTTCCTGAGAAAAGGATGTGTCAGTAATGACAACAAAATGAAGTCTTTTGTACCCAAAATAAGTGCCTGGCAAAATATTATTTGCATCACTGTCAAAATTACTTTTTGAAATGTCATGGTGGAATGGTGCTATCTAAATATAAAATACATATTTATTCAGCATTTTTTAAAACTTTTGTAAATCCTGCATTCTCTTATCTTTAATTCACGTCCAGTGGAAAGCTAATACATCTTGTTTCTTTTTCTATTATATATTTAAATTAGAAATTGAAAGATGCAATTCCTATTAATGAGTTTTGTAGGGGTCTTTTAATATTATGTCCCTAGGCGAGTTTCTTACTTGATATGAAGTCCTCATAAGAGGTGCTTGTGCACTTGATTAATTCATAAATGGCATTGAGGGCTGCATATTTGCACAATTCTTTTTCAGTCATAGAAGTCTTCTCTGTCCGATGTATTTCCAGTTGTGGTGCCCATATTATGCCCCTAACCACACAGCTGTACAGGTCCCATATTTTCCAGGGATTCCCTTCTATGAAACATTCACTTCCTATGGAAAATGTCAAGTCCCTTGGCAACATTTATATCAGTTCTGGAGGAAAATAGAAGACTAAAGAAATATTCAGATTGCTGAAAAATAAGATCAGCAGAAACAAATAGCCAAAAATATCATATTTTGTATCACGGAATAGAGCTTCTAGCCTTAATTCAACACTAACCTACATAAGAGATGACAAAAAAAAAATGTATTCATATTTTTAGAAATTTACTCATACTTTGGAATGGGTGGGAAGGCCAGTCACAAATGCCTATGCAGGTAGCAATACTCTTTCCTGACTGATAAAATGTAAGCCTACAGGAAGAAAGACCAGCGAATACAAATACAGACATTTTTTCCAACCTATTCTTGTAGACTAAGAGCAGTATTTTTTTCAGTGAAGCCAAGAGCACTGACCAGTTGCCAACAGAGCTGAGAATTCACCAGTATTCGAGGGCTATAGTCAACAAAGTGGTTTGCCAGGATATTCACAGAATGGAGTGGAAATAGGCAAAACCACCGCTATAGTGCACTCTCCTAAAAGCCACACTGTTCTTGGCTCCATATTGCAATATAAAACTGGACCTTGTTTATTTCTATGCGAAGAAAATGACAGTCGTTAAAAGATTGTTTTGCTAAACCTACCATTCATTTGAAAGATTCAACTTGTTCCATGTTGTTACTGTTGAAACTCTAGCAGGAGGTCTGTTGCACTGCATGCTTACAAAGGCAAAAGACACACGGGCTTTTTGTTCAAGGCAGTAGGCCTCCAATTTTCTTTGCATTTGGAAGCAGAAGAAATTATCTGACTTTAATCTTGTGCGCAAAGACCTGTAACTCAGATGCTTGAAGTTCCCACTTATCATCTGCAAAATACATTCACTTTATGTGAATATTTTCTTTTTAAAAAATGTATAAATTAATCTTAGGGCACAAAGAGAAAGTTAATTTGCTCAATTGATTACTTGTTTCTAGTGTCTGTGGGGGAGGGTTTGTCATTCACTTCAGACAGGGAATTCAAGAAAATGTGGCAGCACTCCAGCAGTATTTAAACGAAAGACAGAAGTTATCATGGCCCAGACTTCGAGCCATTATATACTAAGAGGTCAGACCACCTTACAAGTATGTGTCCAGATTATGGCATTTCTCTCTCTTCTTTTGAGGTTAAAATGTCTAATTTTTGACTTGGTTTGGGCTCAGTTTCTTTTCACGGTGTAAGTAAATAGAGGATAATTTCACAAAATGATGTTTTCTCTCCACTCAGTTTTCAGCCACTTGTCAAACAATTGGGTGCTCCATGTGGTTGTAAACTGCGCTAAAAATTAAAAAATGCCTGGCATTTACATCACTAAACTAAAAAAGTTGCATTAAATTCTCTGAAGATCTAAAAAATAGCAAAGATCAGTTAAAGAGAAAAATAAAACAAAGAGAAACCCAAACTGATATATTAAATTAAAATAGATTGAATTCCTCATGTCAGAAAATGTGAAAGTCAACAAAATTTAGAGGCCATATTTGGATTAACTCTGAAGGATGGGCCTAACTTTGAGCTCATGAGCAGACGTTTTAGCTGGGGGAGACCATAAAATTGCTCAAGACCCAGGTGTGAATAAGGTACTTTACCAAATTAACACCATTGTACAAGAAGAATACAGTGCCAATGTATAACAAGTATGCTTCCCAGGAAGGAACTTTTTTGTGTGAACAAGAAGTGCTGCTATTGAGGCTGTGTACAATCAGGCTCAAAAGTGTTCAGTGTTCTTTGTTTCACCCCACTAGGGTGCTGTCTTTTCCCATATTACTATTATTGTATACTCTCTGGTAATAGAAGGCTAATAGTTCTCCTTAAATTGTAGCCTGCATGCCATTACTGATAGTTACAGTACTGTGCAAAGTCTATTTGCACACTATACATCCTATAGTGTTTTTTTTTTTAAATCAGAAAACATCAGAAAAAGGCTTTATGTCCACGGTCTCAGATGTCCTGAGACAAGTTCAGCCCCTGAAATATGCAAAGTAAAATCTCTGTGTGGTTGGTGGCTGATGTTTCTGCTTATATCAGTAATAAGGTACCAAATCTAGTCTATTGCATAAATAGCACCACAGATGCTGCAAAAAGGGACACAGTCCCTATTGCTACCTAAATAGCATAAAGACTACTCCTTTTTATAGGAGTAGCAGTACACAATGGGTGTATCTGGAACTACACTAAGAGTTTTACATCCCCATCAGAAAACAGATTTCAAAAGGGGAAATAGGCAAAGATGCTGTTTTACTGACTTGCCATTTTACTTACTTACTTTTATTTCTTAGAGCAATTGCAGCACAATTTAGTTTTAAGGGCATGTATAGAAAGCTATATTATGTTCTAAGGGGGGCTTAGAGTTTGTTGTACACACGGTACTCTGTGATTGCAGAATGCTCCAGTTATACATGTCCAAGCAGTGCAGCAGGGACCCTTGCTTTGGTTCTTTTGCTAATACCATCTGACACAGTGCCCTGGGGGGACCTGCTGGGAGGCTGTGTATTGCTGAACTCTTAAATGGTCAAGCTTCAGTTTTACATGTCACCATACGGATGGAAGATTAAGCAAAACGTAACAAGGCTTGTGCTTAGAAAAATAAAAAGGAGCTGACATTCTGCTCAACTGCTTTCACAGAGATCCAAGAGAGAAATGAGCACGTATTAGAAACTTCTAGGGCAAAAGCAAAACTATGCTCTTTACATTGACAGAATCAGGGCACAATTCTGCCCCAAATTTCCATCAAAACAGAAAAGTATGGGAATGTAACACTTAAAGATTATTCACATTACAGTATAGACCTGATGTGAACACCAAACAACAAGGCTGACAGACCAAAGAAAGCTTTGATGGTTTCTTAGACCACTTGTCCAGGTGCTGTAATCTGGGATCTATACACAAGGAGCCACAATTCAAATACTATGAGTTTTCTGTCTTTAGGGCTTTGGAATTTACTATGTTATCTAACTCCAACCGCAGCAAAAGAAAAAATGTATGACTTATCTTAACTTTCAGTGGTCCTCCAGCCTGTATTCCAGGTTAATTAAACAGCTACATACTGAATGTCATAACAGTCCTGAAGTGTCCTAGGAAAAACAGTCACATCATAACTCCTCTGGTTAGTTCTGCTGACATAGGTAAACTGCTCTGGCACCCGTGCTTAGGGCGCAGCTAGGTTAATAATTTTAGTGTGCCGTGGAAAGCTTTCCTGGTTCCAATTTGCCTTGTACTTGGAGACTTGCACCATGTACTAGAGACACTGCTGGCAGGCTCTGAGCAGTTACTTCTTGGTGGGACTCCAGCTGAAGACATGCCTGGGGCAGCCCTCTGACATGCCCATGGCAAAGGGGACACAAGCGCCTCCAGCACTCAGCTCGCTGCTCATGAACAGCGCGTGCCTGGGCCAGGCACAAGCCCTGAACAGTCCTTGCTGTAAAGGTATTTTTCAGGCATGGGGTCCCAGAGCCAGAACATGTTTAGCTAAATCAAAGCCTAGCCTTTTGCTCTTTGCACTACACCATATGACAACATAAACTCCATGAAGCCAGTTCAGGTTTCTCAGAACTTCAGTCTGCGGTGTAGGCAGCATGGTTGAGTATGAGAATGGACTGATAATTGCCATTGCTGCTGCTGTGTTACCCCTACCTGCAGTTCCCTGGAGCTTCCTTTTGGGAGATGCAAGTGGGGCAATCACATTACACATCCAGTTACCTTTTTCTTAATTTACCAGCCTATAAAAACATGCTAGTAGCCAGAAGTGAGTCTATCTTTGCCCATTTTCAATGGTTACCTGCTGACCTTTAAGACACAGGGGTTTAGTATCAAACTCTTCCAATATTTTGGAGTAAGACAATGTGGCTGTGTTAACATCAGCAAACATTGTGGAGCAAAAGGACTAGATCCCCAGAGTAAAACATTTGATTTTGAGGAATTAAATTTTTCAGTATCCATACTGATGTATTCTGTACTTCAGATTAGCCCTAGTTTGGTCGCATAGACCTTAGATTGACTGTATTTCTGTGACTGAAGAACATAAGGTGTGTGCCAGAATTTTGCTCTGTGGAAACTTTACTATCATTGACACTGCTCTTGATTTGGATGAGAACAGTTGGAATAGGCAGCCTATAATTGCACAGAAATTCATGCCTTCATTCAGAGCTCTGAGCATCACAGGAATCAGCACAAAAAGATGACCAGCACTTAATCTAGTTGGGAGATTATGATATATGATATAGAGACTCTCATGCAAATGATGCAGGTAAATGGAATAGTAATCTCAAAATCTTCCTTCTCTCAGACAAAATCCCATTATCTCATATCATTGTTTTGACAACACTGAAAGGAAGTGA
Organism: Nicator chloris; assembly: GCA_013400495.1. Classification (NCBI taxonomy): domain Eukaryota; kingdom Metazoa; phylum Chordata; class Aves; order Passeriformes; family Pycnonotidae; genus Nicator; species Nicator chloris. The sequence goes on from WAAE01023188.1 coordinate 38,713, forward strand.
ATGTTAAGCCAAATATTTAAAGAACTGCATTGCAGCTTCCCATGTATATTTTCCTCTCCTGCCAATTGCTGTCTGTTTTGACCATCTGTTGGCATCTCTTGGTTAACAGTACTGGACTACAGAAAACTTAATACAGTGTGAGTGATAATCCATCCCAAAATGCACATTTTTTTCCACAAATAGTGGAGATGGGCATGTCCATAAGTATGTTTGTGTCAGAGTATAACCTCTCAGTCTCTTACAGAGGAAGATTAATTAGATAAATTTTGAATTTTTCAAAAGGGATCGTTAAATTCTGAAGATGAAGCAAGAGTGACAAAAGTACAACAGGAAAATACCTGGCTTTCCTAAAGTCAATATGAGCTTTGAGACGAGTCAGGACTTCATCCTGTATGTTTTGTTTTTCTTCAAATGTCAGTTACCTGCATACAACGTAAATACGATGTGGTCAGAGGAGTGTACAGTGAATAGCTGAAACAGTTAACAAAATCAATACGTGTAGGGAAAGTAGATGAAAACATAAACCAGACTGAGATATTTTTTCCAGACCAAGATTTTTAAGTCTTCTGTATTTTGTCATTTGTTAAACCACAAATAGCTATAAACAGAACTGCAGTTCAGAGAGTCTTTGTTTCTAACATAAACAAGGTATAGGGCATAGCTCTGTATGTCAGCCAAACATGACTATGAGTTACAAAAATGATATATATGTATAAAAGAAGTGTCAGACCATAATTGAAAAATTGTATTTGGACATGAATTAATGTAAGGAACACACAACTCCAAAAAGGCAGTAAGTATTTAACAGAAAATAAACCAGATTAGATTAATGCATGCATTATACTGTGTCTGTGAAATGATTTTAACTCAAGATACTGAATTCAAAAAAATGAGGAACTTTGCATCATTTAAGTATCACTATTCATTCTGGTGTGTCTGTCCTAGTTGAGAAAACTTATAAAAATGATACTGAACATATGCAACTTTCAATGTAACTATATCGAGGAGCAGAATAGCAGACTAGATCAAATAAGATTGAATACATTGCAGAATTTTTTTTAAGAGACAACCTTAACAGGAATAATAGTTTTAATCTAAAATCCCTGCATTTCTTAATTACCCAGTCATATCACAACTTCCCACTTCTGTAATGGACCTATTTAAATACCTCTTTTTTCACCTTAATTTTTCCTAAACGAACATATTCTGAGCATCAAGAACATTTATTTTCAAACAATTACTTTAAATTCTTTTACAGTTTGTTCTTTGGAACTAAAAAGAAATACAAGTCTCAGGTAAGTATGTTAGCCCTCAAGTGTTCTGGTCCTACAGACTCATTTAGCTGCATAGGTCACAGCAGTCACTGCAGTAAACAATGTTCCAAACTTCCAAAGCCTGCAGAGGTCAGTATAGCAACATCAACAAGAAATTATATAGCCTCACTGAATAGATTAGCAGTTCAAAATATGTATTGTTAAAACACAAAAATGATGTATCATTCTAGCTGTTACCAGAACTGTGGGACTACTGTGGCACGTGATGGTTATTCCTGCAAATACCATATAATATTGCAGATGCTCAAAGCTTTAAAGATGTATTTTTGTATTTGCATTTGCTATTTATAAAAGGGTTAAATATATTTTGCTTGAGAGTGTTTGAGAAAAGTTGGATGAGCATTATGGAAAATGTAAGCACACTCTTCTTCAGAAGCTGTCTTCTCTGAGTTGCCCTGTCAATGACCTCTGCTGTGACATTGAAGAAATACCCTCTGTGTGGGTGAGAAGTAATTTGCTTCAATAGCTCTTCTGCCCCAGACATGTATAAAAAGGAGACTGTAAACATATACCCCACGTTTGTTTTGGCACTGACACCATCAAAGTCATTTAGAGCAGAACTTTTAGCTGTTTGTGACAAACCAGATCAGGATGAATGATCAAAACAGTACGTGTTAAGCTCCTAGCTCTGTGCAATGAAATCTCAAAAACTGAAAGGAATGGCAGATAAATAGTGCTAATCAGGCCCTTGAACAAAACTATATAAACTTTATTTATCCTCTTGGCCAGACCTGTCTCTGTTGGCACTAGATAGCAGTTACATTAGTGTTTCACTGCACATTCTCAATTATATATTAAAGAATAAGAAGATATTTGGATATGATTCTGGGGTCTGCAGAGAAAGATTTTGAGAGACACCAATTGGGCTTAAACATATATTATTTGTTTTATTCAAAACACTGCAGTTAGGTTGGGAAAATTCATGATAACCACAACACAATGTCCCCACTTCAAAAAAAAAGCTGGCTATTAATAAAATATTTTTCTTTCACAAGTCTGTGAAAGTTCAGGGCAAGCTTTTTGTCTCATCAACGCACAGTGTCTATTCTTTTCTCAGCTGTCCACCATAGCATTGGTTGTGGACACAGGTATTGAAAGAGGTTCATTTTTTCCTTTCCCTATGGACATTCGTATAACACATTTCTTAATAACTCTCACTCTTAAGCCTTCACTGTTTTTCAAAAGAAAATGTGAATTACTCAAAACAGAGTAACTTTAACATAAACATCTGAAACAGGGAAACTATCCTGAATATGAGTGAATATGAGTGATGGGAAGATGCTCTGCTGCTTCTATTTATGCATCCCTACTTGAACTTAAGGAAAATTAAGATCTGCACATAGATCTGTGGCAGTGGGAGGATTACCTTTGAACTTTCTTGGCCTTAAGAGACTCATTCTAAGGTGCATATTTCTCTATCTATGCATATATATAATTCCATAGAAATTACACAGAGTTGATGCCTTTTCTAAGTCCAAGGTAGGAAAGTAAAATGACAAATGATGAAACATGTCTAATTTCAATTACTGTCCTGCAATTCAATATTGTGTACCAGTAAGGACTCATGGAATTAGTATTACTTACCTATATGTTAGTTGCCCTCAGGTTTTAGTTTTTTCTACATGAGAAAGCCATGGATTTGGGTATCCAAAGCATTGGGAAGCTTTAACATAGCCTCATCAACTCAAAATCAAAAACTATCCCTGAGAAGCTCATAAGAGCCAGTTGTAAGAAATTTAATGTGGTGGGAGAGAGGTCACAGAGAATGTTTAAATGCATATTAAATCTCAACTTCTACCGAAACAGATGGCTGCCTGTAGCGCTACTAACATGATACTGAATCAAGTATCTGGTTCACATGGTTCCTGGAAAACCAGGAGTCTAAGGATTTCTTACTCTGCCACACTTATAATTATCTTTCTGAGAAAGACAAAGAAATATAGTTCACAACCTGTCTCCTGATACTGTAAGTATTGACATGGAGTGTTGCCCCTATATATTTTCAAAAGAATTGTATTTTACCGTGTAGAAGATGAGACAGGAATGTGTAAACTGTATGTTAGTGCTTAAAAAAAAGCCCAAAGCCAAACAATGAAAAATACCTCTCATATTTTTTCACATAAATCTAGATATTTAAATAGAAGAAGCTTAAACAGACCAGCTCACAGACTTTTGTTTTTTCAGGTTAAGCACTGAAGTGAAAAACAAAAACTTTTCTATAATAGCCATAAAGTAGCTTTCTCTTTCACATTCTGTTCATGCATGGTAGATCTCAGACCAGTTAAAGCAACAAAACATAAGGGAGTTTTTGTTTGAACCTGGAATAAAGTACAGTGACCTGAAATTCAAAATAGAAAGGTAAAGGTGAACAGGCTAGAGCTGGTAATATAGATCTTCACAACCTTGCTTCTTATTCATTTATTTCCCTCTGTGCAGAATGGATGCAGAGTGGAGATGAAGGAGACCATCTGAGCAGAAGTGCTTCATCCTCACTTGTCACAGACATGCATGACTATTCCTAGTCCTAATTATTTAAATTCAGTCTGGTAAAACAAATAAGGCTTAAAACATTTTTATTTCAGTAGGTTTAGAGTAACTGTAAAAGAGAACATTGAAACATTATTTCCCTTTTCATCATCATCATTGCATTTTTCACAGCATCAAAGGTTTGCATCAAACATCAGAGGACTGATAATTCCTGACAGCGTTTGTTATTCAGGTTTTTTAATTCCCTATACATTAGCAGCAATATTGTAATTTTTAAGTCAGTCTTCAATTTTCCTTTACCTCTCCTCTGAAACTCAGAATTCACGGGAAGGGGACAGAATCCTCTAGAAAATGTACAACCTCAAGAGTATATTTCCATTTTGTTTTGAGCAAAAAATATTTGCTGAGTCAAAAATGAAAGACTGAACTATTGATAATGCAAGGCTGAAACAGGTACACTCAAATATTTTCAAGATATAATAGATCTACTCTAGCACACAGTGGCTGCCCAATACTGAAGAACATACTGCATTCAACCTGTTCTCAAGGAATCCATAGCAGAAATCTCACCATCTTCAGAAGTAGGAGGATGGAATGACAGCAGATTTTCTTCAATTCCATGGCAAGATCTTTTTTGGCAGAAACCAAAACTAAATCCAGCATATAGTTCTGATTATTGTTAATACTTACCAAAATAGTCTCCCCTTCTCACACTTCCTCAACGTCAACAAAACACAGAGACAAAAACAGCCACTGGAGGCAATAGTTCTGTTAATATCATCAACAGTCAAATATGTTCAGTACTTCTCAGTTTCTACATGAGCCACAGTGTGTGACCCCCATGGACATTTGGCTAACTAGAACCCTTTAATAAAATCAAATACTTGTGCAACGGGTACAAACAGCTGTATGTGTAGCACCCTGGGCCACACAGCAGATATCAGCATACTCTCAGTACTGAAAAACTGAACATTGACTGCACAGTGTAGAAGACATCCTCATTATATATAATTAGAAAACTTATTTTCCCCCTGCTGTCCTAATTTGTGGGGTTTTTTCTTCATTTTTAAAATTCTCCATTGGCTTTAATTAGCTTCTGTCTGAAATCACCAACCAGGTGAAATTAGAGCACTCTTTAAGCTAAAAATGCAGCTGAATTTTTGCAAACTTTTTCAAGTTGAGCTTTATTCCCTGAGGCCAAATCCTCCCCGCTCTTACTCATGAGAGTAGTTCTGTGCACTTCAGTGAGGGAGCTTTTCAGAGGAAGGCAGGTTTTGGCCCTAACGGGATATACCAAAGTTCTTCTAAATATGGATGTAAGATACATGAGACAAATCCTCTCTGAGGGAAATCAGCAGTATTCTTAAATCAATGAAACAAAAGCCATTTACAAGCACTGAAGAGTTTTCCTTATGTTTTTAGATTTCACAAGTCTTCACCAAGTATTTACCACATGGAAAATGATATATTTTTTGCTGATGATGTTTCTATTCCTTCATATAAAAAATTTGTCTTTATATAATCAATACCAGTGACTCAGCCCTTGCTATTACGAGAGTAGCAAATTTTACCTAAGAGAAATAATTTTTGTGGTCTACATGACGTGACATATCCTTAAGTGTTTTGTTCTTAATTAAGAAATGAAAAAAACAAGCTGTTTAAGAAATAGGACAAAAAATATGAGTGTCTTTAAAGTAATACACCTCTGAGCTTTAAAATGTTCTTTGGGTGCTCTGGAGCTGGAGATAGTCATGTCCTTGTGATATTTCAGTGACAATTTCTATTTTAAGTGTCAAAAACAACTCTGCTATCTGGAGCAAGTAGTGTAGTTTTCTCTTCTTTTAATATTCTAATCGTGAGGTGTAAAATGAAATGGTTGCACAGTGTAATGGTGGTAAAGAAGCTGAGTGTCAATGAGACGGGAAAGGTGACAGACACGGAATGAGTCCCCAAGGTGCTCTCCAAGTGCATTGGATAAAGATTCCCCTGGGAAATTTTTCTCATTAGTTCTCAGACACAGTTCAGTAATTCAATAGCACCAGGTTACCATTAGTCACAAGACCAAAATATGTTACTTTCCATGCTTTAGCTCTTTGATTTGTATATGTCATTTTATGGGAGAAAATTGTGAGATTATATATCATTCAAAGTAAGTTCGTATGTTGTTTACATACCTGAGGATGATCCATGACAAGAAGACTCCTATTACAAAGAGCATAAAAATTAAACAGAAAACAGACACATTTTTGATATTTGAAACTGCATTAATGAGTGACTGCATTGTACAGACATGAGCAAGACATTGCAGATTGATTTTCTATACTAGTATCCAAAAATTAATTATAGTTTGAGATTCAAACCCCAAACTATCAACAATTAAAATGGCAAAAAAATCCCTTAAATTTTTTTCTATGGGTATTGCCAGGTGAAAATAATTCTTCCATGCTTAGACATAAAATGTGTACATATGTAGCTAATATGATTGGGAAAAGTAGATAAAAAGTTTGATGGTAGCTAATTTTATGTGTAATTACTCTGAGAAAATGTTAAACTGAATAGGTTACTCTCGACATTTTTTTTCCTATGCAATAAAAGATGCACTTACTTCTATGCTATCAAAGTTAACTGCACTCCCACTCAACACTCAAAGGAATAATGGCTGGAGGTGTTGTCTCTCTCATTACCAGGATGGAAGGAAAGCAGCATCCATCCCTAGTGGTCATTTAAAACCTCATTGTTATATTAAAAAAAATTAGGAATGAATGACAAAGTCCAGAAAACACAAAAATTAGGCACAAAAACACAGTAAGTTATTGTTTTACCTGTGCTGAGTATTAGTTTATCTTTTTATGTATCCAAAAGTGTGCTCCAGAATGTTTCAGTTTAGTTTTCACTCCTGATTAATGTATTTAGCACTCATCACTGCACCATGCACTGCATCATGCAATATTAAAGAGACAGAAACTACAGATAATTACTCTGCCTAAAATAGTTCAGGAAAATACAGACATTTTAGTTTCTTTAAAATAAAAACAAAACCAAAAGAAAGTTGCATTCTCTGTAAGCTTTTTCATTTTATTTGATTGTGGTTTATGGAATGTGGGGCTGTTGGGTTTTTCCCTCTCTTTTCAACAACGTTCAACATTTAATATGAGAAACAAACAAAAAAGTTTGCATATAAATGTCTGTCTTGAAAAAAAGATTGAATTCTGTCAGTCAATAGGTGCCTAGTTCTCTACCTGTCAGCGTTTTATTACATTCAGATCAAAATCTGCATGCACCCCAAGGTGTCTCATTTAGCCTAAAAAATCAACTTATTAGTAGAATTCCTTAGCAAGAGGAATTATATCCCCAACACAATTACTTGTGCAATAAATGGGGTTCACTGTTTTTTATTAGATTCTGATATGTTTATTGTTGCACTGCAGAAAGGCCATATGTTTAGTGCTGTGGTATCTGTGCCAAGTAAATCATCGAGAACCAGTTTCTAATAATCTTATGTATCTTATTGAGCTGGAGTTGGATGTTTTGCTACCCTGATTGAGAGAATGGCAGTTTTCTAGAAGTGTGAACTCACCTGTTTCGTGTGTATTTTTTTCTTCAAAGCTGTGCATTGCAGTCTCCAAAGGAAGCTCTTCCAATTGAAAATGTTTCCATAACTCTTTAACACTAAGCTATCTTCCAACTAATCAGCAGGCTCCAAATAAATATGCCAAATACTTATGGTATTATTTATGTGCTATACAGGAGCTCATCATTGACTTATGAATTGTAAATATTTGTAAGTGGCTCATATTAAAGTAGTTGTCAACTGCAGCTACAGTACTTCACCTTCTGTCACTCCCAGGTATCAAGGGGGCTGATTCAATCACTCTCTTGTCACACTACCTTTCTTCTCCTGAATACCCAAATCCCTAAACACAACAAAATATAAATGAATGAAAAGTGCTAATGATGCATCATTACCAAGAGGTATCAAGTTTTTTAAGGTCCTTTGCTGACTAAATTTTAAATTAGCACAATTATTCAGAGCATTCCCCAAGGCACCGTTCATTATGCTTAGCCACTGAGTTGAGGCATACTGCAAACGAAATATATATTACTGTCCACAGCTTACTGTCTGTCTGCCTTCCTGGAGTAGTTGTGTGTTGAAAAATATGCAAGTGTGCGTGTATTGTAGGACTGATCATGTATCTGCATTTTGGTTACTGCTCTACAATATATTGTGTGCCTAAAGATCCTGAATAACAAGGACATGTGCTTATAGATTGAGATTTTTTTTCAAAATCTTGTTTCATCTGCTTCCTAACACAACAATTTTAATTTCCAGTGAAGTACAAAGACTGCTGAAGCCAGGAGCTAAAATCTCTCTGATACTGCCTAAGCCTTCCAGAAGCTTACAATGCACAGTGGATTATATTTTCCTTCAGCCTTGTCATTGGCATACAGGTCAGAGTGGACACTGCTGCTAGATTTGTTGGGCAGCCTAGATATCATATATTTTAGAATTCTCAATAGCAGTGACTGGTGTTACACCTACCTTGTATGTCAAAATTTGATTTTTTTTCATGCACTAAATATAGAATCTGAAGCTCTTGTTCATGAGGACATTTAACAGTTCTCTGACAAATAAGAAAGGTAACTTTGCCATGACAGATTTTTCTTGGATTGTCCGCAAGGCAGATCAATTTGATGCATGCAGCAGCAAGCATGGTCCTATTCCTTGTAAAATGCTAGTTGTATTTTTCACAAGGATAGCAAAACAACCAGTCTTTATACCTATGTTATAGCTTAATACAAAAAGAGGAGAAACATGACTGTCTGCATGCAACATGGGCTCATCAAACTACACAGTCAACAGCTCTCCCCGTAAGACACAGTGCCCATTTATCATGCAGATGAAAATAGATATATTCGTAAAGGAAAATTATTTCTGTATGTATCTAGCTGTAAAGTCCTGACTTGTTTTTTTAACCCAATGACATCACCACACACAAGCTGGGCCCCACAGCACAGATGTTCTTTCATGTGCAGTGATATCACTTTCACTAAAACACTGAAGGCATGACTTTCAAGCAGTTTTAAAATTCAGATCAGTTCTGCTCATATTTAATCCAGACATGTTGGTTTAACACCAAGCCAAGCCAGACCTTTTAATGTTCAGTGGCCGTGATATAAAATTCTTCACTGTGTTGCACCAATAAATTCAGAAGTGCAGTGTGATTTGCCACAGTCACAGAGACTCTTGTGAAATTTAAGCAAGAGTGGAAAGCAACCCTTCATTTTGTGCCTTACCACAGCACTTCAGCTCTTTGGAAAACATTTTCTTTTCCCCCAAGAAACAACTAACTGTGTGGACAGAATAATTTACTGCTGCTTGTTTTGGTCATATTGAGGTTAAATTAAAGGTAGGTTGTAAACCACCATCGGACTCTTCCTAAGTTAGGAACAATGTCGCTGTGGAATTATTTAGGAGTTACTTTAAACAAACAATGGGAAGAAAGTGCCACTTGACACTGACAGCAAGTATCTCTGTTCATTTTGCATTGTCAATAGCTCCAGTGGTAGCACTATTCTTTTGACAGCTAAAAGCAGATGTGTGGGTTAAGTATGGGAGCAATTCAAATGTCCATAGTAAACTGCAGGGGGGCAGAGAGAGCTCAGAGAGCAGCAGCTTTAAAGTAATTGACTAATACAGTAAGGATATTAAAGTCATTTAGTGCCAAAAGGGAACACACTGATCCTTGACCCTGAGCCACTTTGGAGTAATCTAGTATTCAATCCAGCGTGTAATGACTGCCAGGCCTGTCAATCCTCCGGGCTCTCCAGTCAAATGCCTGTGGCTACTATTGGCTTATGGTAAAAGGACAAAAATGCAAGGAAATGCCTCTCAATCAGGCTATGATGTGATAATGTTATTGCTCCAATGTATTCTATATTGTCCCTGCATAGTTTAATCTGTTGAGATCCATGTCAAAAATTGCCCTTGTTCCCCAGAGGTCTTTACTCAACCTTTTAGTAATACAAGTGGATTTGAAAGGAGAGGGGTAACTCACTTGATGAATGGTTTCCAGTTAATATAAAAAATAAGAGGTCAACTGTGGCTTAAAGGCTAACCATGGAACGTATAAATTAGAATAAGCATTCTAGTAATGTGATTAGTAAGCCTTGCTCTTCATTTACCCCAGTGAGTAAAGTATTTTCCAATAAATAATATTGACACAGAAATTTATTTACAAGAATGACATAATTCCTACAAAGTTTAGATGTTGAGGGGAATTTCGGCTGGGAAGAAATGAGAACAAAAGGCTCACTTGCTTCTGTCACTTCTTCTCCTTAAAACTTGTGCAACTACTGGGAATCTCGTATTTTAAATTAGGCACCTCACAGTTGAAAAATATAATTATTGCTACAGGCTGAGTAGTCCACTTGAGCTTGAAAGAAGGAAATTGCCATTTTTTTTGTTATTTTGATTTTGCTAATTAAAACAGGGAAAACTGACCCACATAGATTCTCTAAAGTTAAAAAGTCAAAATGGGATAATAATTATGCAAATTTCTATGCATTGCTGTAAAAATTATCTTTATATTTCATTATATGGTCTCCACTATTTCCTGACTCCACTTTCCATGTGGTGTACATAAACTTTGGGAAGGGTGAAGCTCTAGTGATAGTGATGCTCCCACTATTTTTAAAGAACCGTGAGGTTACATAACAGGCACTTTGCCTAATTTGGTTCTCTGTGATTCCACAAAGCTCTCCACAGGGATAACACAATACAAAAAGGAAAAAAAAGAGAGAACCTCTCTTGAGAAATATCTTGCTTATAACTTTGAAATAACTTTAGTGTCAAAACCAAATGACTTTCTCCAAAATTCTGCCTGTCCTCTCTCAGTTCAGTGCCCCAAAGTCATTATTCAGTGTAAGGTTCTATTTATAAACCCATTTTCCAGCCTGTACATACTTTTTACACTTGAAAAATTATGCGTTTGTGGACAGTTTTAGAGGATGAATCAGAGAAAGAGGAAAATTGTACTTTTGTGCTCACTGAATTCCCTTGCCATGAGGGTAGAAGCACATGCAATGCAAACTGTGATCCCATCAGGCAATGACTGGCTGTGTTCCAGCTGAACTCTTCACAGGCAGTTTTATCACAACCTGGCGTTTTCACGGGGAAAAATCCCAAACAACACAGAATCTCTACAAGCAATCTAACCTGAAGAAGGATATGACAAGTGTTGTGTTACCACCCTGTACCAGAGCAATTAGGCAGTGCCATGTAAATGGCAGTTTGGCAAAGAAGGCTCTTTGCTTGGGAAGTTCTTGATATGGTGATGACGGACCAAAAACTCACCTCTATCCATGTCCTCTCTGAGAACTCACATCACTTTTCCTCCCAGATCATGTTGACCTTCTCTGTCTTGAGGGAGAGTACTTAAATCATCATGGGAAACTATACAATACTTCATCTGGGGTAAATTCATCTGGGTAATTTAAATTAATTACTTTCCTTTGCACTTCCAAAAGGAAGGTGCAACATGATTCCATATGGATTTTTTTCCCACTTCAGCAGTGCAAGTGGTGCCCCAGCAGCACCTACCAGCTGGTGTAGAAGGTACTTGCAATGCTCACCTGTCAGGAGGGAAGGGAACATACACTCCCTTTTACCTGTCTGGGATGCAGGGGCCCCAGTTTTTCCCAGTTCGGCTTCCTCCTTCTTTTGTCAATGGCAGTTGTAGCATACAACACAAGGCATGGATGGTTTGGGAACAAAAGAAACAGAAGACACTGAGGGCTCCCCTGACGTAGGCACAGGACAGTCTCTTGTGACATGGCACACTAACTGCCTGGCAGCTGTCTCCTTGCTGCCCTCTTCCCCTCTGCAGAACCTCTAAGGGCTTGTACATTTGTCCTTCATCCATTTTCAGCAAAAGTGACATTTCCCCCTTTTTCAGTACTACTGAGAGAGCAGAGATGGGTGACATATTCTCTGCCTGAGTGGGGATTGAGAAGATCTGCTCCCTTTGCAGTGTTTAATGAGGAAATTGAGGCAGCAGCAAAGAGTTTCATGGTTCCTACCTTCTTTTGCCCTCCAAAATATCTGTTCATGGTTTCAACATAGAAGTATAGGAAACTAATTTTAAAAAGTGTGAAGTTTTGTGAAAGGAGAAGGAAACACTTATCAGAAAAAATGCCAAGGACCAGCATTCACAGGGTAGCCAGGTATGAAACTCCTTTCAGGGAGAACTCTGTTCTTTGGGTATTTTCACTGATAGCTCATCATCACACTTGCAAGCTTTAGAGCAATGATATTTCATGACATATGTCTTTAAATTACAAAAAGAGGAGGAAAAACTTTAAAAATGCAAGAAAATTCCTGCTGTTCCTTAACCTACTTGGAGCCAGAAGTGCCTTAAAGCTAATAGGTCAGGCATTGCTGACAAACCCACAAACCATTTCAAAAGGTATCTCAGCTCTAGTGCATCTTCCTTTGTATCTCTTCCAGGATGATTGTGTTTTTATTTAAATTCCAAACTTTAAATGCAAGTCTAAAAGCCACCTGGCCCTAAGGGTCTGGATGTTTTTTGGGTGAATCTGTACTCATACCTCCTGCTGTCTCCCTTTTGTTAAATTAGTGTAGCTTTGCAGCCTATGCAAAGAAAACTTGCTTTACACTCCCCTTTTATGAACATTTGAAACAATTAAAGCCATTTTGTCAAGAAATTTTAAGATTATCTTTTTAAAACAGGGCTTCAAGCACAGACATACAGACACAGACAGACACACACA